>JAADVO010000212.1:0-44481 GCA_023335655.1 Globisporangium spiculum | reverse complement strand
GAGACGCCGATGCTTGAAGCGATCTCTGCTTGGGTCTTAGTGCCGCGAAGCACATCGATGACCTTGTCTTCAGCCTCGGTGAGGCGAGGCTTCTTGGCGCCAAGACCTGCCTTCTTCTGCATCTGGCGGACAAGCGAAGCTGGTACCGTAGTGCCTGGGTCTGCCTCCGCAGCCAGTCTCAGTTGATCGAGCTGCTGCAGCTGCTCGTTTTCCTTTGCCACGCGCTCGTGGATGCGCTTTAGTTGCCGCTCTGCCATAAGCTTCGAGTGCAAACAGACCATGGACAACTGCTCAATCTGCCGCTTGGCGCGCTGATGTGCGAGCACACTCGCTCGCTTCGCCTGCTTCTCGAGGCGGGCTTCCTGCCGCGCCCGTGCCACTGGAATCGAGCTTGCCTGAACAGCAACATCTTCAAGTGAAGGGTCAACCGCGATCAACTGATCCAGCCGCGGTAGCTGGGACGGAAGCTCTCTTGGACGGCCACGAGCGCTCATGTTTTCAAATGGCCATCACGCTCGTGAACGTCAAAATGAAGCGAAAAGAAGTGCACCATTCGCAAACTGCGCGTGTTTTTGTTGACATGCATAATTTCATGTTGCATACAGTTTCCACCGATTATGCAGGTATTTCATGAATTTCAGTCTGGTAAATCGTTTGTCGACGGTATAGTGAATGGTAACACAACCCAGTCATGCACTCTTTTGCAATACCGTGCGATGAACTACGATTAGGCATATAACTTGCGCTTAGTATGCGTCTATATAACAGCTCTTTATAATCCTAGAGAGGTTGTCAAATCAATTCGTTTACCTAATTTCAGTAAAAATAGTCTAATTCGTATTCAATTTCATAAACCTCTTTATTTCTACAAATGCAAAATTTCTAAAAATATGATATTTTTTTGTTTTTTTCGAAATGAAGTCGTCGTCAGTCCACCAGCACTGTTTCGCCAATCACTTCAGAAAGAACTTGTGACGAGCAACCCCGGTCATCGTGCGTGGCTGACATTGGCCGCTCCTTCACTCGCCTGTCGCTCGTGTTCCGACGGTGTCCTTCGCCGTCAGCTCCCAGCAGCGTTGCACCCAAACAAACCCACGCGCCGCGTTAGCTCATCCTCTTCACGTCGCTCACGATCCGCTGCGCTTTCGACTGTTGTCGTTTTCACCGCAATCGGAGCTCTACAAGCTGAGAAACAGGCTGTTCGCTGGTTGATCAATTCTCGATTCCCAGTCTCACTGCGTCATGTTCTCCCCCGCCGTGTCGGGCGCCGCGCGCACGCGCCTAAGCATCACGCCGCGCCAGCAGCTTAGCGCGCGCCGCCGGAGCTGGCAGGACGACAACACGCCCCTGCTGCCCACGCGCAACGGCAGCAAGGGTGACCGTCTGCAGACGCTCTACTCAGGACGCGATGGTGACGACGATGACCCAGCGAATAACAGCAACAACAGCAAGTTCAACCTTGAGAATTTCACGAACGCGATTCTCTACGGCGTGATCAACTCGATCCTGACGATCCCGTGCATGTACGGCTACGCGGCGATCATCTTCAGCCACCCGGACTTCGCCACCTTCATGCCGTCGCTCTCCAAGCTCGTGATGTTCTCCAGTGTCGTGCACCAGGTGATGTTCACGCTGCTGAGCACGTTACCATTCGCGATTGGTCAAGTGCAGGACGCGGGGCTGATCTTCCTCAGTGCCATCGCGACGTCGATCTGCAACTCGCTCGGGGACCAAGTGCCGCTCGAAGCGAAAGTGACCACGGTGGTGGTGACGATCGGCATCGCCACCGCGACACTGGGTGTCTGTCTCGTGCTCCTCGGTCGCTTCAAGCTTGCGGGTCTGGTGTCGTACTTGCCGATGCCCGTGGTCGGCGGATACTTGGCGTACATCGGTCTCTTCTGTCTCTACGCGGGACTGTCGCTGAGCACGGGGCTCGTGATCAACGACTTTACGTCCTTGCTGCAGATCGCGGACTGGGAGAACATCCTGCTGTGCATTCCAGGCATCCTGGGCGGACTGCTGCTGCTGATCGTGTCCCAGCGATGCGTGAGCTCGTTCGCGCTGCCGGCGTGCATCCTCGGTCTCCCGCTCGTGTTCTACGCGGTGCTGCCGCTCTTTGGCGCCAGCATGGACGACGCGCGCGAAGCCGGCTGGGTGTCGCCGTCCTCTCCACCGTCAAATTTCCTGCAGATGTGGGACCTCTTTGACTTTTCCCAGGTGTACTGGTCACAAATGCCCAAGCAGATCACGACGTGGCTCGGCATGGTGTTCGTCGTGTCGTTCTCGTCCTGTTTGGACGTTGCGGCGATTGAAATGGACATGGGCCAGCAGCTGGACATTAACCACGAGCTCGCGAGCGTCGGCTGGTCAAACGTCGTCAGCGGACTCTTCGGCGGCTACACGGGCTCATACATCTTCTCGCAGACGATCTTCACGTACCGCTCCAAGACCAACTCGCGCGTGGTCGGCATCTGTGTGATTGTGGCCGAGTTCGCGATTGTGCTGCTGCCGCTATCGGTCATGAGCTTCGTGCCACGCTTCTTCTTCGCCGCGACGCTCATTTTCATCGCGATTGACCTCATGGTCGAGTGGCTCGTGCACGTGTACCACAAGATCCTGCCGCGCGAGTACGTCGTGCTCTGGCTGTCGTTCATCGCGATCAACTGGGTCTCACTCGAGCTGGGCATGCTGCTCGGCATCTGCTTTGCGATCCTCAACTTCATGCTCGGGTACGCCGAAGTGCGCGTCGTGAGCCGCAAGTCGCGCAAGTCGGCGGCCGTGCGCAAGTTCGCGGCGCGCACGATCATCTCGCAGAAGCGCGACTCGATCGTGTACCTGGAGCTCTACGGCTACCTGTTCTTTGGTTCGTCTGTGCAAATCCTGCAGGATGTGCAGAAAGAGGTCCACGTGCGCAAGGCAAGTGGTCCACAGAGTCGGTCCGGTATTGTCCAGATCGGACATTCGTCCATCAGGGGTGGACGTGGCAGTGGCATCCCTCGCAACAGCTCATACAATCTCCCGATGACCCCCGTGGCGAAACTGGACGTGCCCATCGAGTGTCTTGACGGCAGTGCGCCAGTACTCAACTCCACGGGATTGCCCACAGAGTATGTCGTCATGGACTTTGGTCGTGTCTCCGGCATGGATGCCACGGCGGCGCGCAGTTCATTCATGATCTTGCAGCAAATGTGCAAGCGCCACGGCATCACGGTACTGTTCGCCGACGTGCTCCCAGAGATCCGCAACTTGCTGTTGGGCAATGAGATCGCGGACATCACGAGTTTCTATCCGACGGCTGACTCAGCGCTCGAGTGGTGCGAAAACCAGATCCTGGAGTCGACCAACCACGCAGTCGCCAAGGACGCCAAGCGCCACGTGTCCATGAGCGTACTTCTGCACCGGTTCATGGGCGAGCCGGACGACTCGAGCTACTTCAAGGGCGTGGACCTGTTCTTCAAGAAGCACAGCGTGCCAGCAGGTCACGAGTTCTACGACATCACCGACTTCCCCGACCACTTCTACTTCCTCGCCACGGGCCGCGTCGCGCTCTACATGAACAGCGACGGCAGCGCGTCGTCCTCTTCCGAGCAGAAGAGCCTCGTGATGCTCGAGTCTGTGCTCCCGGGGGCCATGTTTGGCGAAGTGGACTTCTTTGGACGCCAGTACCGCTACATGGCGGCGAAAGCCACCGAGCCCTGCGTGGTGTTCGAGATGAGTCGCGCCAACTACGAGGCCATGGACAAGCAGGCGCCCGAGCTCTGGAACCGCCTGCGCGACGTCGTGATGCAGTCCATGGCGCTCGCGATCACCAACACCACGGCGATCAACAGCTTCAACTACGCACAGGACAACCAGGTCCCGCTGGGTGGCACTACACAGACTGGGGTTTAGTTCAAAGAAGCATCTACTTTGTTCTTGTCATTGCTTCATAAATGTTCTCTTTCTTCATACTTGGCTTTATTTCAAATTACGCTGTTGGTTTGCATTGGTCACATTGTGTTGGCGGTTTGGGCTGGGCTTCTAAGAACCTTGTGGTCGCTGTTCTCTCTTTTGCTTTGGTATGTTGGTAAATGAATATGCTTGCGCTCCATCTCGCCAACCGCCGAGTGCCGAAGTCCTTACTTGCATCACCAAGCGAGTAGCACCTTGGCTTCTTGATGCAAGCGCGTGCGTATTTGGTCGGCTCCTTGCCCCACTACGGAGCTGGAAAGCCACATCACACCTATTGATTCACTGCTGGTTGGGTCCATAAATTAAAAGCGGAAGTTGCGTGCAAGCTCGCGGATCGTGTTCTGCTCCGTCCAGCCGCACACGAGACTCAGACGCTCCGTGTTTGGGTCGTATGCCACGTCCTATATGTACACCACACATTGACACAATCATGCAAAAAAAGTCAGGGCGGTACAGTACCATATGACGAACATCTGTCTCCATTAGATGGACACCAAAAGATGGACATACAATGTCCTCCCGACGTACCATCGGTGCGATCGCGACAATGAAGAAGCCCGTGCGCTCTTCGTGCGAGAGCGAGCTGCCAAACAGATCGGCAAACTCGTCGTGCTCCAAACTACGGTGAATCTGCGCGAGCGAGTAGAAGTCTGGCGACGTGTACTGGTCGTAGTCGTGTGGGAACCCGAACAGTTTCAGGAACGACATGCGCCGGATGCCTTCGTACATCACGGTGATCGTCTGGTTCGCACTCTCCGCGCCGCCGCGCCCCGCTGCGCTTGACGACACCGGCGCGGGGTTCGACACGCCACGCTTGCCCGCTTGACGCAGCTGCGATCGGAACATTGACACGAGCTTCTCACGAACCCGGTGCGCTTCCCGGTCTGCGTGGCGGTTCTCCATGTTGAAGCGCAGTCGCAGCTGAGAGCTACGGTCCGCTTCAATGCGCTTCATGCGGTCCAGCTGCGCTTTGCACGCAACGAGGTCGTTGACGATCGAGTCAGTTCTCGCGACATCCGGGCCGCGGTCTTGCAGACGCAGCTTCGCCTTTGCCGCGACCAGCGCCTTCTCGAGCTGCTGCGTGACGCGCTTCGAGTTTTCCTTCACAGTCGCGACCTCCGTGCTTGCTTTCACGCGCACTTCGTCGCACTCGATGAGCATCTTCTGCAGCCGCTTCCGCAGTGCGTTGTTCTTGTCCTCGAGACTCGCTTTCTCCGCCTTCTCCTTCTTGAGCTCCAGCACGAGCGTGTTCACCACCTGCTTGTGGGTCTTCTCCATCTTGGACAGGTCTGCGACATCAGCAGACGCGCCTGCGGAACTGGAAGAGTAGCAACAGAGTGATACATTGGTTGGTCAGACAGATCCATGCTCACATAGATGATACTAGCTATGGCATACGACGTACAGTCGCGCTCGCTTTCTCTGTTGGTCGCCAGAGCCCATTCCTGCGGACCCAGCCATTGAAGACGAGTCTATTGTGCCTGTTGCAAAAGTGGAGTTTCTGGATGCGCTCATGCCGCCGTGGTCAGCGACGGCTGAAGACGACGAGGGTCCCAGTTGTGGAGATGACTGGCGAGATGGAGGACCGCTTGAGGAGATCTTCAAGATTGACGATCGTCCAGCGCCTTGTGATGGTGCTGAAGCGTACGATGATGCCGGTTCACCAAGGTACTCGTCGCCGACGTCCATGTCCGGATAATCGTACGAGTGGTCTGGCGATGCGTTCACGTCGCGTTCGATGTCAAACACGAGCTCTCCAGGCTTGGTCGCCTTGAGATGCTGGATCACTTCCAAGAAGCCGAGATCGTTCAGCGAAATACCGTTCACCGAGAGTAAAATGTCACCCAGGCGCAGTGGGGACTTTGCAGCAGCAGAGTTGCCCTGCAACGTGGACACGCGAAGCTTTCGGTGCGAGTCGTGGCGGATGCCAAAGCCCAGCTTGTTGCCTTCCTTCATGACCCGAATCGTCATGCGTACAATGTTCGCTCCGTTCTGCATCGCGGGCGTGCTGTTGCCGCCGCCTGCATGCGCGCTCGCGGTTCGTGCTTGGCTTCGATGCGTATTTTCCGAGCCGCGCTGCTGGAGCTGGACCGATCGAGGGGAGGTTGACGCTACAGCGTCCTGCAGCAAGTTTGTAAACGACGTCTCTTGGTCATCACCAGCGTCTTCATCGGCGTTGTCGTCATTCGCGTAGCCATCGGATTCGACTTCAAGTTGATGCAACTGATGGTCGGCGTCAGCACCAGCTCTTGCATTCGCAGACGGTGCGCGTTGGTTTTGGTTGCTGTTCCCATATTGATGGCGTCGAGAAGCAGCGGTCTCTCTGTCGTTTGTATCATAGTCCCGTCCGCTGTTCACAGGCACGCGATCGTCTTGCTGCTCATCCCGGTAGCGGTGGTACCCTGGCGGTCCACGCTGCGACGCAGTGCCTGGCGCCCCTGCGGACGACGACCACACGTTCGAGTACGAAGCCGACGAGCTGGACGCAGCTCTCGATCCGGGGTACGCTTGCGAGCTGCTGCTATTGCTGCCACTCACTGGCGCGGCGCCGGCGCTCGCCGACTGGCGTGACGGGAGCTTCGCGTGTTGGAACACGACCGTGTCGCTCTGCAGAGTGGGCGGGTGCAGCGCCTGGCGACTGCTGCCGCCGCGCGAGTGGTTGAGAGACGACGACGACGACGATGACGACGAATGCGCAGACCCTGCGCCGCCGTGGAGAAGGCGAGCGGATCCGCGCGCGGGGGACGACATGGCGCGAGAGGAAGGAAGGGCGAGTGCAAAATGGGAGGAGGGTGAGTGCACGCGACGCGCTCGCTTGCTTGGGTACAGGGGTGAGAGGGGGGGGGGGGCTCTTGCTCCTGCTTCAAGACTCGAGCTCTTCGGTTCCGTCGTGTGGGCGGGCTTTTTGTGTGGGCGGGCTTTTTGCGTCCCCGCCAAAATGAAGTCGTCCGTCCCGCCAAACAAAAAGGAGCATTTTTCCACGGTTTTGTATTTTGCCCATTTTGATGAAAGCATACAAACGGCAAGTCTTCCCATGAAACACACAGCAACAACAACAGGATTAAACAAATATTAGTTAAATTTCTACTCTTCCTTACAAATATGTGTTTTAATTCGACTGCACATATTAAGCAAAGAAAAGAGGCATGGGATTCGTGTGAAACTGTCGTACCGTACTCATGATATTTACTCCATAGTAGAGTAGATCATATAATATTCACGAAGAAGAAGCTCCTTGCTCGCGAATGCCAAGTGACCAAATGTAATGTAGCCTACGGTACTGTACCTGAAAGGGCAGGTTGGCAATTCTCCAAATTGCCACAGAAGCTCAATGCAATGACCTCGCTCAGCGCTGGTTGAGTCATTGAGTCACACTGATCTCTACTTCATAGCATGTGATACGTTGTAAAATGCGCATCGCTGGCATCGTGAGCGCTCTACCCGCTGAAGAACAGCATCAACTCGTATCTCCACGTTCAGCCGGCCTCAGAAAAGCTCCACAGGTTATATGGCTACACTTTTCCAGCTGTGTGACATGTTGAACCCAAGTTTCAGTTTTCAGAAATGCACTCTCAAATGCAAAATGGAACTTTCGTCATCACCAATTTCGTTCGCTTCCGCCTGTTTGAGCGAAAGAAAGCCCTTCGAGGATTAAAAGCTTTGGAGGGCTGAGGACTTGAACCTTCGGCACTCGAGTCTCTAAGAGGAAAGCATGAGTGAGCCCGTTTGTATTTGTGAACCCAGCGGTTAATCGTTGCTCTCTTCGCACGAGCAAGTCTTTTGACACTGACTCTCCGGCCGGCTTTGGTTCGACTGGCGCTATACCACAGTACCAGTTACAGGCGGAAAGCATTCTTCTATTTTTCTTTCCGTCGATCCATCCAGTCGCGCATGTCCGTGGAAGTCTCTCGGTCACCTCATCTTGTATGCTGAACTCCGCGTGATGTGTGTCTTTTACGAACCGGAGAAGGTTTCGATGTCGACCACTGGGAGCATCAGACTGCCTGCACTATTGATTGATTGATCTGGCGGCACAACACACCACGCGAATCCAGTCGCTGTTTAAGCTTTCACTTTGGCTTCACGAAGCAAACACTAGTGAGTGAGTGAAAGCGATGCCCAGGACATCAGCAATCTCGCAAGCCGCTAGCTCCCACGCGTGCGTGAAGCCACCAGCTGCCTCTCAAGCAACAGGCAGCGCATTGGCATATATATAGATAGATACAGAGACGCTTGGTGTCATCAGCATGAATATGATCATTTGGGAATAAGGCACGATCGCAGCGTCATCAACTGCTGACTTCTTATATCGTGTGAGATCGTGGGGCGTTTCAGCGTTAGTAGGTTTTTGGCGATATGCAGTCAAGAAAGAGCCATTTTCTGTCACATGGGGCGTGATGGATTGGATACCTTTTGAGCTTTGAAACCATTGATCCGAGTTTCTATCCTTCCAAAACAATAACTAGCTAGCACCGTGAGCTCTCCAGTAACACCTTGCCACTGACTGTATTATTATATAAACACTGGGTGGTGCTCGTGTGGCTTTAGACGTTCGCTAAGTGTAAATGATGTGCTCTTTGAGCAACCACAGCCAAAGCATTGTCGATCACGCTTTTTAATGCATTCTGATATGTTGAATACACACACGACCACAAATTCAAAATTCCAACTCCAATGGAACTCATGCATGGCATGCCATGAGCGCTTGATTGCGCGATTAAGCCAAAAGAAAGCCATGATTGATCATCGCAAGCTTTCTTTTTGGCGTGAAGAGGCTTGGGAGACCTCCAGTTTCAACTTCACCGATGCTAATTGCATACCCTTTCTAAACCGAAATGCACTTGATCACGCAAAAACAAAATGTCAACAGCAAGTTGAACCTCTTCAATCGCATTCATTCTTTCTCGAGTAAATTCGAGCCTTTGTTTCCATCCTACCTTTCTTTCCAGCAATCCACAGTTTCGATGATGACAAAAAATGCGGCGAAAAAGAAGAAGAGGCTGGAAAACGTTCGAAGTTATTTTTCAGAAACCTATTTTTTTTTATTTTTCTAATATCAGTCTGAGAAATACTGAGTACTTGTGCAACTATCCATCACTTTTCTTTTCTATTGTTCCCAGATGTCCGAGATTTGCACCATTAACTATCGGCGTGCCGGACATTTGGGAGTTTGAATCAGATTGTCCACTGTCAGAACATGTGGAAACATTAGCTGAATCAGATTTTTCGAGCTTTTTGTATTTTGGAATCAGGAATGATGCCAATATTTACAAAAAAAAACAGACAGATCATTTTTATTATGAATATCAACAGAAAAAGCGTACCATCAACAGACGCGCTTTCTCCCATTCACTCATTCGCTCTATCCCCACGCAACAGCCAGGGCTCCTCTTTTCCGTTGGTCGTCTCTGCGTCACGCGTGCCGCGCTGTGTTCGTGTGCCCGCATTTCCCAATCTCGACTCTCTAGCTATCAGCGCCCACGTGAGCCAACCCAAGCGCCGCAAGAGAAACCGACAGACAGCACAGCGCGCTCGTGCTGAAGCCAGGAAAGGACAGCGATGGTGAACAAGATCAAGAAGTTCTTCAAGTCGATCGGCAAGTCGTCCTCGTCGTCGACGACGGGCTCGGCGTCCATGAGCTCGGTGAACGGCGGCTACCCGCTGCTCACGGCAACCGACAACCAGTTCTGCCACCAGCCGTACCAGCAACAGCAGCAAGAGAGCCACCACTCGCGGAGCAACAACGTGTCGCTCTCGAGCAGTCCATCATTCGGGCTCAGCATGGATAGCGGGATGGTGACGGCAGCGACGGAGGACAGTGTGCCGATCTTCGACAGCACGAGCGCGTCGTCGCACAGGAATCAGAACGCGATTCGATGGGGGCTCTTGCTGCCAAAGATCCCGAGACTGGTCGCGGAAGCCACAGCTGCGTCGTCATCAGCCAACAGCAGTGGTAACAACAACAATGCTGGAAGCCCCCACAGCAGCCAGAGCCCGTCGTCGTCACTGTCGCAAAGCGACGACAACGCGGAGATGAACGCGCTGCTCGAGATCCTCACGCAGATGGCGCCGAAGGAGCTCCAGACACAGATCGCGCAGTACTACTCGGGCGACGCATCCGCTGGAAATTCGCTCATCAGTAGCAATACGCCAACAGGTACGAAGCAGTCTTTTCGCACTCTCTATCTAGTTTGATTTGGGTGTGTATGTGCACTAACAGGGCTGTGTACTGCGTGTACTTGTAATTGTAGTGATGATCTCGAACTGGGAGCAGCGCAAGGTGTTTCGCCAGTGTCGTCGCTCGCTGCTCCTCTGCTGGAAGTTCATTATCGCGCAGCTCAACGACGAGGCCGCGCGAGTGCCGAGCGAACTCAAGGAGACGTACTTCCAGCTCATTGGACTCATCGCTGAGCGGGTTGAGTTCAATTTGAGCGGCGATACGAACGCATCATCATCAACAGCGTCTTCAAGTGCGCCACGCAGTGCTGCTCGTCGAGAGAATAATTCGGGCCACATGATGGGCTGGACTGTGAATTCTCCCACAGCCACCTCGACTACAAGCTCAATCAACTCCATTGGCATCGATAGCGGCAACGCGAGCGACAACACCACGAACACCAGCTCGAATGGTGATGAAGGCGTCGACGGCGAGCGCGACTTATACCTGTATCGCTGTTTGCTGGTGGCAACGTTTAAGTACGTGGTCGAGAACATTGAAGGAGCGAAGCTCAACAGGCGCTCGTGGATCACACTCACGGAGCTCCAGTTCTTTGCAAAAGTGATCGCAATCTGCTTCTTCCGGATTCCCGTTATTCAGCGCATGGTCATCGACCAAATCTACTTCACGTACCGCCAGAAGAGATGGACTAACACGGCGACATCGTCGTCACCGTCGTCAGACAACAACCAGTCAACAAGCTCAAGTAGCAATGGAGGAGGTCGCCCGACAACGCCTGAGACGCTCAGTCGGTCGAGTCGTCGACGGTCTTCTTCGAGATTGGGCAGCGGCGTCACGTTTGCAGGCTCACTGAGCCGCTGGAGCGAGTTTGAAGGCCACGTTCTCTTAGATTCAACAGTTGATGAAAGCAAAGACTCAAACATGAGAGAGGATGCTGCAGCTGAGAGCAACCAGAGCTCCCACCAGCAGCACCAAGCGAGCAACGCCTCGTTGCCAACGCGAGCCGCGATGGACAAGTTCAAGCGCACGAACCCGACGCTATACCGCTGGTCGCGCTACGTACCATACCTCGCGCCGTACGCCGACAGCGACGTGTTCCGCATGAACGACTCGATGCGGACGAGCTGGCTCGAGAAGCTCAGCCATGACGGCGAGTTCTTTGCGGTGTTCATGGGCCACTACGCACAACACGCTGAGACGTGCGCAGTAGGTGAAATCGTCTGGAGCTGCTTGCCTGGGTATCCACTGCTGATTCGCGTTTCACTGCTGCTTCTGAAAGAGGTGAGCTGGAGCAAGTGGCTGTACATGCGCGAGAACACGAGTGGGAGTTCTGCGCCGTCGTCAATGATGATGAACGGGCTCGACTCGCCGTCCTCCAATCAGCAAGACGAGCGCGACCCGTTTGAGCTCAAGTCGATCCGAGGTATCGGCACGGTGTTCGAGTCTGCCGTGCACTGGCTGCGCAACAAGGAGTTGCTCGAGAGCTGCACGCTCGCGGTCTACGAGTGCACGAACGTGCTGAACCCGCGCAGCGTGAGTTTTTGCTTGACAAGGTTCGAAGAATGGTTCAGCATCACGGCTGCGCTCATGCCTGGGGATGTCGAGAAGATCGTGTATAAGCTGCCGGCATCGTTCACGGGCCAGACGTTCGCGATCGGGATTCGCCTGATGCTCTCAAGTGAGAGCTTCGAGATCCTGAACCGTGTGCTGACGTTCCTGTACAACTGCATGGATTACTTTGACGGCGACCTGCGGCAGAGCATCCTCAAGGTGCTCGTGCAGCGGCACATGTTCTTGTTCCTGCATTGGAACGTCGACGTGCGTAGCAACTACCACCACCTGCTCGTCTACAAGCTCATCCGCGTAAACCGGTACTTTCTCGACTCGCCCATCGACCATCTGCTCATCGGCCGCCACGCGGTCTCACAGATTGAGAACAGCATCAGTGTCACGAACGGCTTTGACGAGTTCGATGACCATCTCGGCGGCGTGGTGACGCCGTACGCGAGTCAGTACCACAGCGGGAATGGGAATGGCAACGGAAGCTCCAGCGGCAACAACTATAGCAGCAATCGACAGTACCAGATCTCTGCGAACGAGTTCAGCGCGCTGCGCACCGAGCAGGCGCTGTGGCGCGCGTTTGACGCGTGTATCGGCGCCATCTGCGTGCAGGAGCGCCGCAATGCGAAGGAGGGTAACCGCAAGTACCAGCACGAGATCCAGTGTGCGCGCAGCCGCGCGGTCGCGTTCCAGAAGCTTAACCGCAACATGACGGACGAGCTCAACCCGTCGTCGAGCGTGAACGAAGGACTACCCGGCGGGAAGCCTTGGCTCGAACTGGACCTGCTGGACGACGAGTTGCACCGCGAGCCGCCGTACTACCTGCGGTATTTGCCCGCGGAGGAAGTGTCGAGCATCGACGAGCTCCGACGGCTCGCGAGCACGTTGCGGTACCCGCCGGAGCTCCAGGTGTACGCCGCGGCGTCGCTGCGCCACTACTCAGACCTGCTCAAGAAGTACTACCAGAACCTGAGCCAGAACAAGTACGTCGAGGCCCCGCCACTAGGATTTGTCTGAGTGAATCCACGTGAAGCATGTGAGTGAACGAAGCGAGCCGCGGGATTAATGGGAAGTATGTCCGAGAAATAGTCTGTTGTTCACCGGTACTTTGAAGTTGTGAGGAAGAGGTCTGTAAGAAGCAACTTCATATAATTTGTACGCACGCACCGATATGTTCGTAATGTATCGGCTTTCAAGTATGTGCAGCCGGTCGTTTCATGGTAGTTCTTAGATTTTACCACCAACCAGCTCGTCGGTTTATTCTGGAGCACCTCAGGCCGCAAGAGAGATAGAAAGCGAAGACGAGAAGTCAGCGATCGTAAATGCAGCGTCCCCAGTCGGAAGGCCGGGTCTCGAGCCCTCCGCGGCGCCAACGCCACACGAACCGCTACCGCAAGACGTCGGTGCTCAGCAAGTCCTGCGTGCTTTTGAGCGAGTCTTCCTCGCCACGTCACAATGGAGGAGAGCAGCAACATACATCGGTAGGTGATGAGTCCAGGATCAAGGATGGCGACTACGATCGCCCGCCGCGCCGACCAAAGACCACGCCGGTACGTCAACTTTCACACCGTCCAATATGAATGCAGGCGAAGCATTGTGCTGATGTTCTCTTGTCGTTTGGAGTAGAAGCCGCGCATTGAGCGGCTCCTGGTTGGTCCTGGGAAAGCGCATATCCAGGAAGCGCACTCTTCAACCGCTGTTGCTGCTGTTGCTACTTCAGGCTCCACTTTGTTCTTCATGACCCACTTGCCCGACTCGCCACCCCGGCCGAACCGGAAGCTCACCACTCAACCTGCTTCGGCCTCCTCATCTGAATCTGATGACGGTGAGGAAGACGATAATAAAGGTGGCGCAGAGACAAAGACCGAGATGAAGCTGGTGAGTTGCCAGCCTCCTGAAGACGCGAGAGGAGGCAAAGCACAGCACACATCAGCAGGCGCAGTGCTGAATGTACTTCCAGGCTACGAAGAAGAACTAGACGACCAGCTAGAGCGCCAGCTGCCACTCATCGCAGCAGAGATGCCCGAGCCTGAGCAGCCAGGTACGTACTCCCACTCGAGCTCTCGTGAGATCTCTAATTCGCACACGGAAGGAGAAGGACACGAAGAAGAGAATGCTTGCGAGGCGCAGAGTGCAGTCTTAGATCCAACAGCATCAACAGTAGTTGTGGTGGGGAGCGAGGGAGCTGAAGACAGGGAAGCAGACATTACTGAACCAGCAAAAGGTGACGGGCCGCTTCGAATCGACCTCCTCATGAGCTCCTTCGAAGCGGCAGATGCAGCTGCAGCTGCAAGCTCGCCTACTTCGTACCCGCAGCTTGATACCAGCGATGAAGAGGAGGAAGACGATATGAACGAAGATGCAAGTGGTGGTACCAAATTATCCGCGAGAGTTTCAGATCAACTTGGACAGATGAAAGAATCTGACGCCAGTATCAAGACCAGTATCCGCGACGGTGGTGACGACATGGAAAACAGTGACGAATACAGCCGCTCGTTGGTCACACGACGACGCATGGCGCAGGAAGAGCAACACCGCGAGCAACTGCGCGACGAACTGGAGTCGTACGTGACTCTGCTGACATCGCGCAAAGGCGAGGACGGCGCGCAGCTCGTCGAGTTCCCGCGCAACTACCAGCAGGTGCTCTCGCTCATGTCGGAGCGCGATGTGCGCGATGTGCGCAATGGGGATCCTATGAGTGATAGTAGTAGCAGCGGTAGAGTCAATGGTGGTCAACGAAGCTGGTCCCACGTACTCATCCAAGCGGGGCTCTCGAAACAACAGGCTTTTGTAGGTTTTGGCCTACTGAGAGTGAGAGTGTATTGGTCACGTGCTAGTCTTGCTCAACATTTTCTACATGCGTTTGTTCGTAGGGTACTCTGAACGAGGAGGACGAAGAGAGCAGTGGCGAAGGCGGCATGGCAGCGAAAATCGCGCTCAAGATGGCTCGTGTGCGCCAGTTGGACGCGGTTCTGGAGGAGATGCTCGGCAAGAACCTCTACGCCTCTACGGCGATTGGCAACAGCAGCAAGGGACTTGTAAAGAAGACCAAGCTGGGGGCAGCGGACCCTAGAGACAAAGCGAAACCAATCAAGGACGTTGCTCCGAGCAACAACAATCAGAACTCTGTCGCGAATGGAGACGATTCCATGGGGCCACTCTCAATCACTATAAGCAGTGGCGGTGGTGGGACGAACTCGAAAGGCGGCAGCGACTTCATCGAGCGCAACCGGAAGGTGATCGCGCACGGCATGAAGGCCGTGCTCTCGAAGGACGAGGAATCGCGTCTCAGCCGCCTGCTTCGGGACTTGCGTGACGACAACGCCACGGAGGCCCCCGAGTCTGCAACAGCGGTGGCTGATATCCAAGGTATACTATCTGCGTCGGGTACCATTCCGACTGAGCCACTGGGTCACAACGAGTTTGAGATGGACGCAAGCGACAAGAAGCAGATCGAAGAACTCATTGTGGCGAAGCGCGGCGTCTACCAGACGAGTTTGCTGCCACCAGAGGAGTACAATGACCTTGGAATTGACGACGACGACGACCAGAAAGCCAGCATCAGCGGAGTGCACTCAAGCACCAGCAAGAGCAAGAGCGCGTTCAACATCATCCAAGCAACGAAGAAAGAGCGGCTCCGCAAGCAGCGACTCGAACGCATCGAGCAGGAGATCCAGTTTCTCAAGGAGAATGAGTGCATGTCGATTGTCACTGACGATGACGATGATGACAAGAGCGACATCAATAGTATGTTCAACGATGACACCTTTAGCGACGTTGCAAGCACGGGAGATGACGGCAAGACAATGGCGGCGATGAGCGTGCGTTCGTTCCAGACGGTGGCATCCTCGGTCGCGAACTCGATCTGCTCGACGCGCTCGGGCGTGATCTCGCGCCGTCAGTTCAACCAGTTCCTTGCGCTCGAGAAGCAGGAGTTCAAGCCCGAGACGAAGGCGAGCGCTGACGAGATCCACCGTCTTGTCGCCTCGCTCTCGCACTTGAGAACGATGACGCCGACCACAAGTCGACCAGTTGCATGATGCTGCTGCTGCTGATACTTTTGATACTGGAAACTTGAGCTGCTCATTTTGATAGTCCTCCTTCATTTTGATATCACACTAATGATAATACTCAGCGCACCCATTTCAATTTCCAGAGGCGATTTATTGTGTCCATCGTTGGCCGAACGGATGGAAGGAAACGTGGCGCAATGTCTCGTCGTCGTCGTCGTACTTGATCAGCACGTCGAGGCGCTCTTTTGGGACACTGGCGGTGTCAAAGCGCTCGGCCCACTCCACGAGACTGATACCTAAGCACAATAGAAACGTAATGCCCAGCTAGTAAGCTGCTAAACTGTACAAGCATGTATGGAGTGCGTGAGGTTGACAACGTACCTTTGGAGAAAGCTTCTGCCAGCCCCAATGCGGCTTTGTCCTGCTCACTCACACTGTCGAGGCGGTAGAGGTCGACGTGGTAGATGATGCTGGAATTCGACGGCACCCACGTAGTTAGCAACATAATAGAGTGTACACACTTCATTGTGACATCAGTTCGTCCGTAGCACCTGCTCTGTGGTTGCTCGTACGTGTTCACGAGCAGGTACGTCGGTGACGTCACTTGCAGCGCTGCGTCCCCTGTCAGTTCGCGGATGAAGCCTCTCGCAAAGCACGTCTTACCGCAGCCCAAGTCTCTACACATGCGCATAGAAACACACATAAGTCATTGTGATAGCATAGTCGATTAACATGTATGTAGAGTGCTAATACACACATGCAATCACTACCCTTTGAGAAAGATCACGTCGCCCGCCCGTCGGTTCTTGGCGACCTGCGCGCCGATCTGCTCCATCTCTTGCTGCGTGCGCGCGACAAGCGGCGCGTCATTACCAAGCGAGAAGAGCGACAACACGCTGCTAGCACTCGTCGAAAGACTGCGGCGATGCAGCGGCAGAGAGAGTGCGCGCAGCGAACGGATCGTTACATGGGTCACCATACTGCTTTCCAATTGCTTTTTCAACTGCAATTGAGTCTGAAAAAAATCTTCATTTTTGTTCACAATTGCCGATTTTAAACCAATCATAACCTGATACTGAAGTGCTTTTGGTATCAGACCATAATTGAATATTGAGCATTGACAGTGAGTCATATATTATAGCGGACGTGATTGCACATGCTATGATATATGCCTCACTGTTTATACTTTAAAAAGCTCACGAATCGTCAAAATTGGACTCGAAATCAATTACACCCACGCAAAAGTGCACTCAGCATGAGCTCTTCGCTCCTCTCTGGGATCAAGTTCCTGCAGGAAGGCAGCGGCGCAGACGCCAAGAGCAAACGCCCACGCGACGAAGAGGAGCGTCGTGGCGGCAGCCGAGAGCGTAAGCACCACCGGCAGCCAGTACGTACGACATCCTCCTTCTCTTACTCTCCCCGTCTCTCGTTCTGCTCAAACCACCTTGATGCTTGGGTGGTCGGACGGGCGGTCGATCTTATTGTTGTTGTGTAATGCATGTGTGTAGGACTGGATCAACCCTGCGCTGGAGAAGCGCGTGAAGCGCAAGGACGAGAAGAAGGCCAAAACGAGCAGCAGTAAACAAAAAAAGGAGAAAAAGAGCCACCACACGAAGCACAAGAAGAAGCACAAGAAGCACAAAAAGAGTGCCGACTCGTCCAGCGACAGTGGCGACGATGGCTGCAGCAGCGACAGCGATAGTGCAAACGACAAGAAGCCCAAAGAGTGTGCTCTGGACGACGATGGCGGCGCGCTCAAGCAGAAGAAAGCGGCGCTGGATCGTGACGAATGGATGACGATGGTAAGAAAGGATGGAACGCAGCCAGCGGTTGCTTGTGTGTGTGTGAATATTGTGTCGGACTAATGTGCACTTGCTGCTTCTCTTTTTTGTTACTTGCAGCCATTCATGTCGGACGCGCCACCGAAACCAGTGGAGAAGACCGTGGAAGAGCTACGCGAACAGGATAAAGCCGACAAGATCCAGCAAGAGATCGACGCGGGCATCCGCGAGCCGGTCACGGGCATGTACTATGGACTCTACGACCCCAAGAACCCCGACAAGCGGCCAGTCGACATGCAGCAAGATGACGGCAATGCTAAGAGCGACACCGACGCAAGCGCAAAGAAAGACGACGGCAACGATGAACCAGAGCAGCCTCTGTTTGGCGACGGCGGCGCCAGTTGGCGCGCCAAGATGCTGCAGCGCGCCAAGGACAAGGCGCGGCAGACGGGTCGTCCATTGGAGGAAATCGTGCAGGAGCATTTCGGATCGCTGGACATTCTGAAAGAGAGCGCCAGGGGCTCAGCACGCTCGCATTCCCATCTGCACTACAAGCGCTACGACGACGACGGAAACGTGAAGCCCGCTCCGCATAGTAGAAGAATGCTGCCGCTTGGCAAAGACGTAAAGGACAAGACGCTCTTGGCGAGCTACTCGACGCGGATGCAGAGCTCGGTCTCGCTTCGAGGAGCGATGCGAGACGAAGGAGCCAAAGGACGAGGAAGAGATGGAGAAGGTCGTGATGCTGGTAGGAGACGTGGTGCAGCACGAAAGGAAGGCGGCGTTGATGATGAAGACGAGGAGCCTATCGACTATTCCAAGCTACCGGACTTTGAGGAGCGTCAGCACCAGAAGAAGAATCGACACACCTCGGAAGACCGCCGCGAGCGCTACAACCGAAGCCGCAGTCGAAGCAGAGGCCAACGCCCGGATGTTTTCGCCAAGCGACCACGAGAGCGGAGTCGTTCTCGCTCAAGATCGCCTGTAAAGAGAGGCCGAGAGCCATCCAAGCAGGCTGTGGAGCAACAGAAGCCAACCGAGCGGACTTCTACTCCCGAGCCACAAAAGAAGCAGAAAGCTGTTCCTGTTCCTGTGGTTGTTGATGAAGCGAAAGCGCAGCAAGAGCGAGAGCTTCTCGAAAAACGCAAGGTTTTTCTCTATGGTGGGCACAAGGAACCTCAGAAAAGAGAAGATCAGATTGTACAAGAGAAACGTTCATCTGACGAACCAGCAGCAGCGACCGGTACCAAGAAGCCCACCAATAACCAGGAAGAAGAAGCGGTGGATCTCAACAAACTCGCGGCGAGAGCTCTGCGCGCGCAGATGATGGGCAAGAAGGAGCTTTTCCACAAGCTCAAGGAGCAGCTGAACGAACTGGAGGCTAAACGAGATCAAGCAGCGACAGCGGCTTCAGTTCCGCACTACGAGGCGATCAACAGCGCATTGCCTCCGCTGGAGAAGGAGGATCTTCGGTACGGATCGCGCAAGGGCAAGAAAACCCAGAGAGACAGCAGCAAGGACGACGACACGTCGACACTCGCGTCGCTGGAAGAGCTGGTGCGCGAAGAGCGCATGACGAGCGCGCACTTGGGCTCGGGTGACATGGACTCGATCCACGCGCGCAACATCCTGCGCCTGGGCTCGCGCTATAAGGGCACCGAGGCAAACGCGCAGAACCTGTCGAGCGGCTTTGACGAAGAGGACCAGCTGGACACCAAGATGTACGAGAAACGGGACTCTCGCTTGACGAAGCGAGCGATCAGTGAGCGTGAGCGCTCGCGTGCGATCGGCGAGAGCAAGAAATGGGACGACAAGACCCAGAAGTGCGCGCTGTGTATGCAAAGCCCCGCGTTCAAGAAGCACTTGATGCTCTCGCTCGGTGAGTTCACGTACCTGGCGATTCCGAATAAGCCTGTGTTGCACCCAGGACACTGTGTGATTGTCCCGCTCGACCACACGCCGTCGAGCACGCAGGCGAGCGAGCAGGTGCAGGACGAGATGAAGCGCTTCCAACAGGCGCTCACTGCCATGTGCGAGAAGCAGTTTGGCACGAGTATGTTGTTTATTGAGCATACGAGCGCGCCACACCGCAAGCGCCACACTTTGATCGAGTGCATCCCCGTGCCGCGCGACCTGGCGCTCGACACGCCGCTGTACTTCAAGCAGGAGCTCATGCAGGTGGACGAGGAGTGGTCGACGCACAAGAAGATCATCGACACGACCCAGGGCGGCGTGAAGCGCCACGTGCCACCGCAGTTTGCGTACTTCCACATTGAGTGGGCGGCCGATAGCAGGACTGGCACAGGAGGCGGTGGCTACGCGCACGTGATTGAGGACGAGAGCAAGTTCCCGTTCGACTTTGGCGTGAACGTCGTCGCAGGGATGCTGGGCGTGGACCCACCCAAATACGGACGCCGCGAAGCCGAAAACCGCCGCTCGTTCGAGAAGGAGAAGCAGCAGGTGCTGGGCTTTCTGAAAGACTGGGAGCGATTCGACTGGACGCAGGATCTCGACGGTGGTGGTGGTGATGGAGCTACTGGTGGAGATGACAAGGTTGACGAAGAGGAAGCGAAGAGCCATTGACGGATTATTCAAGAGAGAGCAGAGAGTTCGTAAGATGTTACCGAAGGTAACTCAACAGCTAACGGCTATCTTCCGATGTTTCTATGACTATCATATCAGTATACCACCCAACTTTTTCTTGCATTGATTGGCGCTTCAACATAATCGTTGAAATACCTAGTGGCAGGGTATTGATGCAATAGAATGTCCAAACATACTATTATTATTAGTGGTGTCTACTACGTTGAGCGGACTTACTGTAGCGAGGCTTCGAATCGAAAACGAGCGAGTGGCTGGGTCATCATCCGTCGCCATCTCAGTCCGTCTCATCAAATCGATCGCGGTGATGGATGATCAACCTGCGCGTGACAGTGTCGAGTCGCTCAAAGATTTCAGGCTTCGATTGTGCCAATCTGAAGTCGAGGATTGGCTGAAAAAGAGCTGGATTTGGCTTTCTTTTAGACCAATATTTGTCATCTAAGCGGAAAAATAGCTGTTTAATTGGATATAAATGCAAATCTGAGAGCGCTCATTGGCGGATGAAGCGCATCAATTAAACTGTTGCTCTTTCTTTTTTTTGAGGCTGAGTATTGACAAGCGCACAGAAAGCAAAAGGCGAAAGAGCATTCTCACGCGAAACATGGCGCCCGCGGAGCCTCCGCCGGCGTTCCATAAGGAGCACACAGACATGGAGAAGGACAAGGAGGTGGAAAGCTCTGATCCACATGCAACAGCAGTGGCAGCAGCAGCAGCACCACCACCACCTCAAGCACAAGCGCAGAAAGCAGCGCAGGCGATGGAGATGAATGGCCGCATGCACTCGACCGTGCGGCTAAACCAGTTCACGCTGCGCTTCGAAGACGCGACGCTCGAAAGCGCGTACCAGGCGAGCATTCACAAGCGCAAGAAGGCGCTCTGGCTGCGCTCGTTGGTCCCCGCGGCAGGCTCGCATCTGCTCTTTGGCCTGGGCGACTGCATCGAACACCCGGTGGCAAACCTGCAGGTCACGCTCCCCGCGCGCGTCTTTCTCGCGGTGAGATACAAATGCAGATTCAAAGACAGAGTCGCTATGGCTATGGCTATGCAGGGCATTGGCTGAAATGACTTAGCATGTATATATGTGTGTATGCGTTGGCTTGTGGATGGTGAACAGGTGCTTCAAATCTCCATGTTCGTGCTCGTCAACTGGGTGCGTGCGCATGATGTTGATTACAGGACTAGCTTGAAATGACGCATTGAGGTTAACTAACAACACACTTGCTTTTTTGGTTTACCACACACTGTAGGATTTAATACAAGCCCACGAGACGACCATGCTGCTCGTGTCAGTCTGCAATGGGATCCCCAGCTTGCTGCTGTACGCGCTTCAACGCCCCAGCCTCCACCAATGGGTACGAAGCCTTCCAGTTGTCTATTCCATGTTGGTCACCTCTATTCCCTATATACCAACGTTGTTGATGTGTTTCTGCCCGTGTCTTCTTTGTCTCTACAGGACGCGCTGTTTGTGATTTTTGGTTTGTCGTTTTACACGATCCCAAAGATCACGCCGCTTGGCTTCATCTCGTCGACCGGAGGCAGCTGGGCCACCGCCGTGCTCTACATCGTGCTCTCGTTCATGGTGCGACCGCCCACACGTCCCGCAGAGTCCGTGCTCGGGCTCTTCTACTGCGTGTCCGTGATCGGCATATTCAACACGATCTCGTACTACTCGGAGTACAACTCGCGCGAGCGCTTCGTGCTGCGCCGGCGCCTGAGCAGCGAGAGCATCACGCTTGCGGTCGCGCGCACCAACACGCTGGTGCCGCCCGAGGGCACTGACCGTTTCTTCAAGACGCTCGCGCACTCGAACGGCCCGACGTTCTTCTTCGGCGTGTTCCTCTGGGGTGCTTTCACGACCGGCGGCTGGGCGTCGCTGCCTGACACTTTGAAGTTTGTCGATGAAGAGACTGGCTGGGCCTGGTTCAGCCACTGCGCCGGCATGACCGTGTTCCTGCTCGTTATGACACGGCAGCTCATGTGGCTCTTTGTCGTGCCCGTGCTCGGCTCGCTGATCCTCTGGATGATGTCGCTCACGATGCCCTCGGAGTGGATCATCATCTCGGCGCACAGTGTCGGCTACGGGCTGCTGGTCGCGTCCGTGATTGTCGCCATGGGCGTCTTCAGTTGGTTCGTGTGCGCCTGGAAGGAGCTCGTGTCGTTCCTGACCCGCTCGTGCTTTTTGTACCCACAGCTCCAGGCAGGTTTGGAGAGCGAATACCCGCTGCTCGTAAAAATCGTGTCGGAGTACACTGCTGGTTTTGATCCAGAGATCATCTCGTCACGCATGCCAGCGAGTAAACGGATCGTCGGCTCGGTCTCCGAAGTGCGAGCTTTGCGATCTGGCTCGGAAGATCATCACTGGTCCTCTGGCCAAGGAACCATGCTGCAGTCGTCCACGTCACCACGAAGAAGGGCAGTGCGCACAGTCAAGGCGAAGCTATTGGTCAACAGTGATGCACCGCACCATCGTCATGAAAATGGAATGATCAGCGAGTACGCGAACGACGCGGAGCTTGAGCTCTCTCGACCGGAAGAGCTGGTCCGCTCTGAGCTGGTCTCCGAGCACGTGGATGGCAAAATGGTGTCAGTCTTGCCGTCATTCAAGGCGGGAAAATGCTTCTTCTGCTCCAAGAACGATGCGGAGCACTTTGTTCCCGCGTGCGGCATGTGGGGTAAGTGGACCCACTGGAGAATGAACCAGCAGCAGAACGGTGCAAATGGGCATAACTCTGGGTCCTCTTCGTCCTCTTCATCGTCGTCTTCCTCGCTCTTGGCTAAGCCCGTGGTGTCCATGTGCACATCGTACTACGACATCCAGAACCAAAAATCCGAGCTCGAGTTGAAAGTGAACCGCTTGGAAGAGAACAATGCGAACCTACAGAAGCAGATCCAGCAGTTGCGAGGCGTGGAGCGAGAGACCGCGGCCGTGAATGTGCACCTCAAGTCGGAAATGCGCGCACTGGACGACAAGTTCGCGATGGATCTGCAGCGCCACGACGCACAGTGGCAGCAAAAGATGAAGGCGCTGCTGGAAGAGTCCAACAAGATCGCGCACGAGCACAAACTGGAGCTCAAGCGGAGTGAAACTGCACGCGCGGGGTTGCGCAAGCAGATCGAGGCGATGCAGCGAGACGCCGAGAAGGCAGAGAAACGCTCGCAGGGCGAGATGGAGCAGCAAGCGAAGAGACAGGAGACGGTGGTGGATGAGTTGCAGGCGCAGCTTGCGAGCTACAAAGTCGAACTTGAGGCTCTCAAGAGCAAGTTGGAGCCTACAGCAACAGGAGTGGTGACAGCCTCTGCAGCTCAGCTCAGCAGCTCTTTCTCGCCAACTACGAGTGCTGGGTCCAATAATGTGGTGTCCCCCGTGGCGAACCTGCAGACCCTGCAGCCGTCCAAGCGCCTCCCGTACGCACAGTTTCTGGAGATTGAGGGGCTGCGCGAGTCGAGCCGCAAGCGCGAAGGCAAGACCGACTACTCGGAGTCCTGGCGGTATGCGCTCGACAGTCCGGATTCCTTCGAGTCCTACTGATACTAATGGGCTGGCAGCTGCTGCAATTATTTTTTTAGTTTATGAACAAGTGCGAAAGAATGGAATTTGATGATATGAATGCTTGGAAGCTGACGAGTTTGTTGATATTGCCGCATCTTTTGCGCGAAGCAAGTGGCGGAATTGGTCTTCACACTGGATCATAATGAGTTTGCACGTTGACAAGTCGTTCGTATCCACATGCAATGCTACGTGTATTTATTGAATGGCGACATTACTCGTATTCACGCCTATCTGAGAGCACCAACCCTCGCGGGTTTTCTCTCGCTCTTCATTCTGTGAGGTGAAGTTACGCCAGCAGTGTGCTTGTGATGGCGACAAGAACGCAAGAGATCGCTGTTGCAAAGGGAGCGATCTGTGGTGCGCTGCTTTTCTGGGGGCTCGTGGCGGATGGACTGCTGCCGCCACTCTGCGCCTGGTCACCCTTGGTTCCGGTGCTACCTTCGTTGCCCGCGAAGCCCGTGCCGGCGCTAGCCGATGCACCTGCATCGATGCTGAAATCTTCAGAGCCAGAGCCACTCCGAGAGCCCATGCCGCTGCTACTACCGGCGTTCCCACCCACAGCATCGCAGCGCGTCCAGTCGGAACCATCGCTGCCGCTTCCGCTGCCACTTCTGCTGCCAGCATCATCGCTGCCCCACGAACAGCCCGAGCTGCTCCCGTCCATCATCATTACCTCATCGCCCGCATTCGGTTCCGCTGGTGACACGCCCGCAATGTAGACGCAGCTGGTGAGCAGGAGCACGTGATGGATGCGCATGGCTGACTAGTGTCAGCGATATAATATACCGCTTCTTTCTGCTGTTCTTGTAGTTGAATAGTGGGCAGTGAATGGAGCTCTTCGTGTATGCCTCTGTGCTCGAGATCGCGAATCGGAAAGTGCGATACGCTCGGGAACACATCAGGAGCGACAGCTCGGATGGACGGACGGACGCGCGCTCAACTAACGTCTAACGTCGCGGGGCTTCTTCTTGTGGCCCCGTTGGTGGCAGTCGTGGCAGTTGATGCTGTAAAGAAGAAGTCAATAGAGCACGTGCGCCGGTTCATTCATTGGCAAACGCGCCACGTACTGCGAGACACTGTGGTGAGATTGCTCATGGGGTTTGGGTGGATCTTGCAGAGGCAATTTTTTCTTTTTTGGCTAAACGTCGCTTCACGAAGAGAAAAACAGTGTTCCTAGATTAGCGTTTTGTATCTACACCACACTATAAGATCGGCTACAGTTTTTGCCTTTTCCACACATGCGTCTAAGAAAAAAGTGATTGTAAATAATGTGACTAGTAATTGACACACTATATTGGGCGGAATATGCGAGCTTTCCCAAGCTGAACCACAATCTTGAAGCTCTTTGAGAAAGCGAGAACGAGCACCTAGCAGACGGAAAGATGGTGTCGCTGTCGGTGCGGATCCCACGCAAGCTGCCGATGCGTGTGTCTATGGCGGCCACGTGCGCTAACGGCGTGTTCGCGCTGCCGCGCGCGCTCGTGTCACAGAACAAGCGCCGCTACAAGCAGGGTGGCTACGACCTGGATCTCTGCTATTTGCACCCACGCGTGATCGTCATGGGTGAGTTTGTTATGTGAATGAATGCCGCCTGTATGAGAGGCATGCATGTCCATACAGACATACTATGCGTTGTGTATTGCGTTGTATTAAATGCCATTGGTGATTGGACGACTCACGGCGGTCTTGCTGACCGCTAGTGAATCATCGTACCCTCTCATTTCGTTGTATTCATGGGTGGTGTCGATGATTTGGTTCTCATTTCTATCAACAATATGCCTACTGTAGGATTTCCTGCCATCGGCATAGAGTTTGCGTATCGAAACCCGCGCTCGGAGGTCGTGCGCTTCCTAGAAGACCGCCACGAGGACAACTACTTTGTGTACAACTTCTGCGCCGAGAAAGAGCGCTGGTACGTGCATTTGCGTATTGAATACGCTGTTGTTGATTCGTTCCTGAAGCTCTTTATTTATCTTTTGCCATGTGATTTACTGTAGTTACCCCGCAAGTGTGTTTGCCGGTCGTATCAAGTGCTTTCCAATTGAGGACCATAACGTCCCGACATTCGAGCAACTGTACGTGGTGTACTTGCGTCTGGAATTTCCTCCAACTGCGCGACTTTTGACAAGTGAATGCTGATATCCTAAATAATGATGCTCTGTGGTTTTTGTCGCTGTTGTTTAGGATGGAGTTTTCTGACCACGCAGCTGCGTGGCTCGATGCAGACCCGGACCACATTGTGGCTCTTCACTGCAAGGTACGCGGTGCAAAAACGGCTATGGGTGTGAGCTACATAGAGTCTGTTAAAACTGTCTTTGAGCGTAACAATATGTGTGTATATGCATCGTAGGCTGGCAAGGGACGCGCTGGGATGATGGCGTGTGTACTTCTTGTGCGGATGCAGTTTGCAAACTCTGCTGGTGCTGCGATTGAGCGGTACAACCAAGTTCGCGTGCACGATTCACGAGGTCTCACAGTGATCAGCCAGAGGAAGTGGGTCAAGTACTACGAGCAGCTCCAAATGATGACCTCGCAGAACCCTCGTGCGTCTATCAGCGAGCCCGGTTTCCTGCTCAAAGATATCAGTATCCACAACACACTGACTGCAGTGACACCCCCGCAGCTCAGGCTTCGAGTGTATCAGCTAGACAACAGCACGGCTTCCAAGGTGAGCAACCTTGTTCGCTTTGTAGTAACCTCATGAGGTATTTGGGACTTTGTTCACTAACGTGTCGCGTGGTGCTCTGCTTCAATGTTATTATTATCAGACTCTGCTCCACCAAGCAGTCGGCTATGAGCAATTCTCACTGCATGAAGAGATTCGTGGAAGCATCCTGGTCGAGTTCAAACTTGTGCAATGTGGGAACTGTCGGGTCCAGAAGCACTTCAAGATCTGGTTCAATACGCTTTTCATCTCCCCAGGTTAGTCGGTTCTCAAATTGGTTTCCCCATTCTTATCAGAGTGTTTTTGTACTCTGACTGATTCTGTTTACATATGTTTGTTTATCTCTGTGTGGTTTTGTTAGATGCCGAGACGGGAAGAGTGGTGTTCAAGCGGAACGACATGGACTGGGTGTCCAAAGACAAGAAGAAGCGCCGGATCCCCGCAGCGATGGAGCTCGAGCTGGTCGTGGAGAGGCAATAGACTACTGCATTTGAGGTGTACGCTACGTAGCAAACTTGTGCTACAAAAGCAGTATCATGATTTCACTTTTTTATAATGCTGATGCTATTACACTTTAAATCATAATATCCACACATAATAAGACGATTTTCTCTTGTTCGTGAGGATACTCTGAGTTGTATAGTATCTATCGAGGCATTTCAAGAAACGAAATAATACCAAATAGAGTGGACCACTCGATTTGGCGCTAAACCAAGACACTTGCACAAGTTGAAGTGACGTGTTGAGATCTCGTGCGGAATTGGCGCAATGCACATTCAGACCCCAGGTCGACGACGGTGTTGGCACTCAAGGAGAATGTGTGAAAGATCAAACATGTTGCGTGCGATGCGCGCCAAATTCGGCTCTTTCCAGGCGCAGCAAGAGCACCGACTGACTCAACTATGGCGACAATGACGTCAAACAGCTAACGAGACTCAACTTCTTTCAGAAAGATCGCGGACAGGTTTACTCACGCAGACTGAGCTGGAGATGCACGACGACTGCTTGTTGCGTGAGTATTTCAACGAGAACACGCTCTGACCGGCGAACCTTCAGCAAATGCATGTTGTCGTCAAAGTGCCGCGCGAATACGTGAATGTGTGATGGTGCCAGGGGACTGGGAAGTGCGAGGCACCGGAGATTGAGTTCGCGTGCCATCGCACGACCGAAGAGAAGAAGTAGAAGAAGCTTGGGAGCGCAGCAGAAAGAGCTTGGCGACTAGGGTGTCGGTGATAGTAGTCCAAGGTGAGCGTGTGTATATCTGTGTGTGTGAGGGTGTGTGAGGGTGCCCAACCAAGACACTGGCGGTCTTCTGTCTGCCTTTGTGAACAACCGGCAGGTAGCATGTGTACGGCGGACTGGTTTTCGAGTTTGGCATTGCGAACTAACGCTTTCCTTTTGTTGTTGTCGTGGTTTTCTTCTTTTGTATGAGCGTGCGTTTGTCGTGGTCGATCGTTCACAAAGACACTTTAAACAACGCAAATATCTTGGATGTGTCCTCACGCTTCAAGAAAGACGCTTTCACACCCAGAGCTGTGCGTGGCGGGCTTCGTCGTTTCTGAGAGCGAATGGCGTCACAGCGGAGCATTTTGCAGTCCTGGCACACAGAAAGGTCTGAGCTAACTAGAATTTGCATAGTAGCTACTGTGTATCGTACCATTTGGTATGCCAATGGCTTCTAGAGAGAGGGCTTGGAGTTTCTTGCGAGTTACTTGGAGATGTGAGAGTACGTTTGGGTTGCACTACTGTCTCCAGCATTCTGCAGCTGTGCGCAGTACGTTTACTATTTTTTGTCTTTTGAATCTACGCACATCGGCCAGCCAGGAGCGTTCGCAAGCCACGTGCGAAGCAATGTAGCCACTTCACTGCATAATCTCACAGATATCGATCACAAACAAGTGTGATGTCAACTTCAGTGCATTGCGAGTGAAAATGCTCCAGAAAAAAATGTAACCAAAAAGTACAAAGAAAGAAGGTCAAAACTCGATTCTTTCACTATGTATTTCTTCTATAAGTTCCAACGGAAAACCTCCAAATGAGGGAAACTCCACATCTTGAAACGACGCACGATCAACTACAACAGCTTCCCCATATTCGTCACCAGCGCCCTACCTCTCTCTCTCTCTCTCTCTCTCTCTCTACTGCATGCCCCTCGCTCCCCGTCTCGCGCTCGTGGCCCTCACCATCGCTCACTCGCAAGTACCATGTACAAGACGCAGGCGAAGATCGACAACATGAGCACGGCGGACTGGCACCAGTACCACCAGCTGCTCGCGAACCGCCAGCTCGTCGAGTACTTTGCGAGCGAAGTGGACCGCTTCTCGCGCACGGCACTCAAGCCCGACGACGTGCTGCGGCGCTTCAGCCTCAACGGCGACGGCCAGCTGGACGTGAAGGAGTTTTTGCTGGCGCTCAAGCGGCTCGGCATCCTGCAGCTCTCATTTTCTACAGCAGCAGCGTCAGGCGACACCAGCAGTAGTAGCAATGGCTCCACCCGGCAGCAGCAAGAGCAGCAGGTCGCAGGCGCGCTCATGAAAGGGAAAGAGCTCTACTCGGTCTTCTGTCCCTCGCAGGCCAAGAAACTAGGTGCGCATTGAATGCTTTATGCAGAATATTTGCAGCGGTTATTGTGTGTATGGTGGGGGTCTCATATGTACATTATCTCTCTCTCTTTCTCTCTCTCTGTTGTCTATAGATATTGACATGTTCTGCCGCATCATGACCGAGTGGTCCTTGCAGCTCATCCGCGTGCGTCACGATCTCCAAAAACAGCAAAAACAGCAGCAGCAGCCACGACCGAGCAGCTCTGCTGGGAAGAGCAACAGCCACAGCGTTCAGCCTTCGTACAAACACTATGACTCGCCCGGACCGGTCTCCGCGCCGTATGCGACCGAGAACTCACGCTTGACTAGCAATGGTGGTGGCTATGGCAGTAACATGAGCGGCAGTTCCAGTGGTGGCATTCCGCAGAGTCTCCACGGCAACCAGAACGGCAACAACTGCGAGAGCGATGCGATCTGGCGACGCATCTCGGACGCGATCGCGCAAAACCTGGACAAACTGAGCCAGATTTTCTTCAAAATGGACATCACATGCTCGGGGAGCGTCAGTCGCGAGGAGTTTGAGCTGGGGATGAGCCACATCGGCGTCTTCCTCACGCCGCGAGAGTACGAGAAAGTGTACGACTCGCTGTCGCCAGAGCTCAAGGACTTTACGAATACGAGTAGCGGTGATGGTGGTGGCGGTGGAGACGTGAGTCCTAATGGTGGTGCAAAGGTACCCTTTACGGTCAAGTACGCCGACTTTCTCGCGCTCTTCCATGGGAAGTCGCCGCTCGTGCTGCCGACAAAGTCCAAGCAGACGTCGCCGCCCGTCGCGGGCATGGGCAACGCGCGTCTCTGGGACTTTCTCGTGCAGTCGATCGACAGGTTGGCGCCGCTCTTCCAGCAGTTTGAAAAAATCAACCAGCGCTACGTGACACCCGATACGTTTCGCGACTGCCTGCTGCGCTGTGGACTTGCGCTCAGCAACGCCGACTACGCTGCACTGCGCGTGCGACTGCTGCCATTCACGTGCGTGCTTTGTGGTGATCATGGTGCTTGTATATCCTTTTAGCGGCTGATCACTAACCTTGGTAGCATGATTTCTTGACTTGTTTAGGGACTCATCGACAGGAGCGATCGGCTTAGTTCCGCTCATGCAGGCGCTCAGGGCGAGCGACCACAGCTCGATGAAAACTTCTACGACCTCGTCGCCAATCGCGATGCCCTCGGCGCGCGCGCAGACGATCGACGTTTCGCCGATCCGCACGGGGCGCCGAACGAATTTCCAGTCGGTGCACGAGAGCTACAACCCGAGCAGCAGTTTCTCCAGCGCGATATCACCGTACCCAGCCGGGAAATCGAACGAGCAGCGGTACGAATAGTTATACCTGGATGTGGATAAGCAGCTCCTGCTTTTGGGTAAGAGGATCTCTCACTAGAATTGACTGAATGAATGGTACTGTTCCTACATGATTGTAGAAACGTCGAAGCGAACCGGGCGATCGTGAAGATTAGGGACGAAAGCCGGTGGAAGAGCGACTGTACTCTATATGGGAACCCCGAGGCAGCCGCCGCTTCTGGAAGCCCAGACGCAACTGGAGCAGGAGGAGCGGCAACAACGTACGAAGACCCGATGTTCTCTGGTCGACCGCAAGTCCCCCTTGAGAAGCGGATTTTGCTCAAACTCCAGCAAATGAAAGAGCTCGGACAGCTGGGCACATCGTCGCCGCAGGCGATCTTCCCAGGAGACCGTTTTGGCCGCATCACGCGCGGCCAGTTCCGCCAGAGCCTCGTGCACCTGAGCGTACTGGCGCGCTACGCCGAGGTCGAGACGCTCTTCTGGATGCTCGACCCGAGTGGCCGCGGGTACATCGTGAACCACGACCTCTACAACCACTTCAATTCGTTCTCGACGACTCGGTCAGCAGACCCCTCTTCCTCTTCATCTTCGACAGCTCCCTGGGGCACGTTGCCCGCGATCAGCACGGACGGGTCATCTTCACCGACTCACGCAGGCTCCCAGCCTTCAACAGGAACAGCTGGGAGACTACCGCGCTCGGCTCAGAAAGTGCTCGAAGGCATGATCATGGAGCTGCCACACTTGCTCGCAATCTGCCAGCACAATGACACGAGCCAGAGCGGGATGATCTCCCCACAGGAGCTGCTTACCGCGATCCAGGAGCTCGGTATCTTGGCGTCCACGTCGGATCTGCAGGCTTCGATTTTCGCGATCTACAGCGGCATGGAGACTTCGGGGAGCCCTCCGCTCGTTCTCTACAGCCACTTGGAGGCGCGTCTGGGTCAGCTCTGCAGCGACCTGCTCTCGCCTAAGAAGCGCAAGAAGCACCTCTCGACCACGTCTGTGCTGCTCGCCCCGCAGGAGCAGTCCTACGACGAGCTCATCGGCGGCAAGCACGAGTTCGACATGCACACGGTGAGCGAAACCGACGCGCTCTGGAACTGCCCGCGGCGGAAGATGAACCATGACCACCGCGCGACCAAGACGTCGGTGCGCATCTCGGACCACATCTCGGACGACGTGGGGCTCGTCCAGACGCGGCTCACGTCTCAGTCTGTCCCAAAGAACATGCAGCAACAGCAGCAATACCAACGCATTGGAGGGCGTGGAGGCGTGAACCCCTCAGAGAGAGACGAAGACATCGCGAACCGCAAGCTGCGCATGAACCGCCTCACCGTGATCTCAATCCTGCATGACCTCCTGGAGCGCCGCATCGACCTCAAGATCGCGATGGACCTGCATCGGAACGCGGATGTGCACGGCCAGGTGAGCAAAAAAGACCTCGCAGAGATCCTGCTGACATCGCGCTTGAGTTTGAATTTTTCGTCATCGTCGTTGGGGATTTCCGCGCGCGAGTTTGTCGAGACGCTCTACCCTTCGCATTCGCAGCAGGGCAGCATTGGTATTACGTACTTGGACCTGTTGCACCGCACCAGCGACCTGCTCGCCGAGCTGAAGCGCGAGACCCCGACGAAAACATCAGGCGGGTCCCAGGGCGGCAACTCCCAGCAGCTGCAGCGCCAGACTGCGCGTCGCCTCAACTCAAACGTGGAAATTGGTCTGTCGTCACCAGCTCACGGCAAGGGACAGCAGGGTTTGACCGTCGTGGCCGGAGCTGGTAGCACTTTGAGCGGCAGCAGCTTTTCAAGCGACGAGGCTTCAGTCCGACGAAAATTACTCTGTGAGAGCCGCTTAAAAGAGCTGTTGCTCAGTGACAGCGGCCGCCAGAGCGCCGGCATCCTGATCCGCCACGCGTTCAAAGGACTGGCGCCAAGAGAGATGGTCGTGCCGATCGAGAACGGCGAGTACGAGGCCATGTGCCGCTCGAACGACATCAAGCACGTCTGCTACCGGCTCGGACTGGACCTCGACATGAGCGAGCAGCAGTTCGTGATCCTCACGGTGGATCGCACCGGCGCGGGCTTCATCTCGTCCCCGCAGCTCCTGGAGTTCTTCACGCAGCTCGCGCTCTCGCCGTCGTCGCCAACTGAGCCGTCTCCGTTATCTTCGCTTTCGCCTCCGAGAGTCACAAAGGGCCGTCAGTTCCCAGGATTCGACAACTTTGAGACACAGCTACAGCGACTACCACCTACCACGAAACCCGGAGGCGACACTTTCTACACTGGGTACACCACTCGATCTCGAGGTCAGCAGATGCAGCAGCAAGCGCAAGGCCAGGGACACGAATCCTGGAGTCCCGTGCAGGCAGGTTAACCTGCATGAGTAAGTTCACTAGTCGGACTACCTGTAACTACTTCTGCTTCTACCATGTACCTAATAGATATACTACTCTGGATATCCACCCACCTAGACTTCCTGACTCCCTGGCTACCAGTTTTAACATGAACCGAAGGTGCTCCAAAATACCCAGGTCGTCCATACTAAAATTAGAGACCGTAGAGATAGAGTTGATCATGCTCGTCCACGCCACATATCTCGCATATCTCATTCTTCTCCCTCCACACCATCGCCGCTGAACAAGGCGAGATGGCGGCGTCGTCTTCTTCTTCACATCACGGCAGCAAGGGGCTCCCGCGACTCATCTATCCGCCGTCGGCTTCCAAGCAGCTTGTGTCGGCCAAGGACGCGGGCAAGATGAGCCGCACGACGAGCAGCATCGGCGGCGTGCTCGAGACGCTGCAGATGAAGATTGACTCGCTCGAGCGCGAAATCCGCGCGGACGAGAAGGGCAAGCAGGACTACGACGACCAGCTCTTCCGGCTGAGCAAGCGCCGCGAGGACCTGGCGGTGAAGCTCCGCGAGAGCCTCGACTGGATCGCGCTCTTCGACAGCAAGATCAAGCCGCTCGAGAGCAAGTACGGCGAGACCACGGAGCACATGCAGGCGCAGTACGAGGACGCCAAGCTGCGCCACGAAAATGGCATCCGCGTGCTCATGGACAACTTCGACTACCACCCGGAGTTCAAGCGCTTCAGCGACACGTTCTCCGCGGTGCCCTTCCGACCCAAGTAATATACCGGATAATGTGAAACCTCACTAGACAAATGGCACTTGCACTTGCACTCGCATTCACACCCAAAGCTGTTTGTCCATTTCGAATGCGACGTTGTGGGCTTGTTACCTGAGTACACCAATTTTGTGGTGACTTTTTTTCATTGCTCTTGCTGCCCAGAGCATTCAATAATCGTGATGTTAGTTTCATCTTGACAGTAGTTCTACTGCTGCATCAATACGCGTGACTGGTTTGGTAGAACTGCGCTGACCATCATAGCCTGCATTGTTGGCATCGAATGTAATTTTGAAGCCATGAATGAGCGAGCACCTGAGTGAGTGAAGAGCGAGATAGTGAGACGGACGATTGAGATCGATCGACAGCTTAATCGCAATTGTCCGAGCGCTTACTGTACTCTTGAAAAGAGTCAGCAGCTGTGCCTCTTTGGAGTGTGTTTGATTGGCAGAAAACAACAATAATTGGTGATTAGGTATAGGGGTCTCAGTTATCTGACTCAAGCCAATATCTCTAGAATTAATATTTAGAGCAAAACGATATCTTCACTTGGAAATTAAATAGCTAATAGACACTCTGAAAATCGATACCCTTACAAAAACAGATGGACTACTCTTTGGTCGTGAAAGTGGGCGGAACCCAGCTGCATACCCTGAACTTTCCCGCAGTGGCCTGTCCAAACGTGGATAGGGTTCAGCAAAATGACTTGGTCAAACTATCGGATCGACTAATCCTCTTTAAAACCTTTAGCATTGTGACAAACCTGGTTAATTAACTTGACAGCTGTATGTGCGCTACTTTTTACGTCAGATAAGAAGGTCATTTTACCTCGCCACCAGCCTCAGGGTGGAAAGAACCGATCGATCAAAGCTCAAGAGCAGGCTTTGCGTCTGGTTGTCCGCGTACAGACAGTAAAGGCCGATCGACCGATTGAGGCGGTAGCGAAAACGCGCGTGGCACAACAGAACAGCTCTCTCTCTCTCTGTCTCTCTCGATTAGGTGGGCGGGCAGTGGGCATTACGCGAACGTGCGTACGTGAAGCGTGTGTGTGAAGTGGCGACCCTCCTCTATAATCAGTTCCTGCGCCGTATCCGCATTTACCAGTACGCGCTCAGCTGCAGGTCCCAGATTACAGTACTACCAAATCACACACTCAGTGGCTGACTGCGTGGGTGTGGAGCATGCCGGTGCGATGGCAGCAGAGACGAAGCGCGGCTAAGGCGCTGTGGATGCTGTTCGCGGTGACAGTCGTGGTGGTGATGACGATGACAGCAGTGGCGGTGACAGCGCAGAACTTGACGACGACGACGACGACGACGACGACTAGTGGCAGTAGTAACAGCGCGGCGATGGTGAATCTGCTGAGCGATGGAAGTGCTTCCGGGAACGCGAAAGTGGAAGTCGCAGGCGAGGCGTCCAGCTCCGGGACGATGACGACACCTGCCCCGACGCCGTCGCCGACTTATCTGCCTGATGACTGCACTGCTTGCTGCGTGCCCGGAAGCAGTTCAGATAGCAGCGAGTCATCGACGTCCAACAGTTTGCAGCTTGCGTGCTGTAACAATCCGCTCGATTTTTTAGGCACGAAGAACGGCGAATGCACTGGACTTCCTTGCTGTACGTACAGAGGCCGCAAGGCTCAAAAGCGCAATGCGTGGTATCCGTGTGTGCTGTTCCCGACGTGCCAGAACGACGCAGCAACAGCGAACGAGTTTTGCAACGCGGACTCGACGTGGTATTACACAGTAGGCGCGAACTTCACGTGCACTGACAGCTGCTGCGCGGGGCCGGTGCTCGAGTCCTCGAACGTGTGGAACGGCGTGGCGAACGCGATCCCGGGTCAGCTCGACGCCACGTTCTCCATGCAGTTCACGCCGAGCGACTTTCTCAAAATCTTCTACTCGACGACCACCCCAAAGACACTGGTGCAGATCATGCTCGCGAGCCCTTTCGGATACAGCTTCACAGAGAGTTCGACGTGCGTGATTGAGAAAGCTGCGACCACGACCGTGACAACGGGGAAAACCGCGACCAAGTGCGTGACATCGACGTTCAACAACCGCACGCACTTGACGATCGATATTCCCGTGGAGTTCCGCGCGAACGAGTCGTTCATCGTGACGTTTGACCGCATCGAGACCCCGAGTGGCGTGGACGACAGCACGGTCTCGACCTCGTACTCGACCGACCAGAACCTCGCGCCGGTGTATTTTATCTTTGACGACTCCGAAGGCGCGGTCTTCAACACGTTCTATCGCGTGACCAACCTTGGGATGGCGAGTCTCTCGAGTGGCGCGTTCCTCCCGGAGAACATCTACCCGGGGAATTCGGGGAACGCGAGCCTCGTGTTCTACACGGACGCGCGCGTGCCAAACGGAAGCACGCTCGAGCTCAAGTTTGCATCCAAGTGGAAGTTCACGTCGGATGCGGTGTGGTCCTGGGAGACTTTTTCAGTGAGTGAAGATGCTGACGACGCGGACGCCTCCATCTCGGAGCTTGCAGCGGTTGGAAACGACACGACTAGCAACATGTTGCTGGCGTCAACAGATGTCACGAGCGACGACTGGCGAACCAAGTTTACACAGGCTGTCTACAGCGCGAATGACAACGTGTGGAAGCTCGTGGTGGAGGAAGACATGGAGATCGGGTGGATCAGCTTGAGTGTCGACAAGGTGCAGAATCCGTCGGTGTCTTATTCGGGCGTGAACTTTGCGAACATCCAGATCCGCGACTCAGCGCAGCGACTGATTGTCGACGGCGGATTCTCTGCGATCACGGTCGACATGGTCTCTGGCGCAACTGCGAGTCCGTACAACTACGTGACCATGGTCGTGCTCATCTGCACGTTGCTGTTCTGTACAGTCGTGATCCGCAGCAACGGATTGGCGTTCTCGCTCGGCTCGATCTGGACAGATATCACTGCGATCTGCACGGTGCTGGCGCTGTGCACGGCGATCCTGAACAACCTTATCTGGGCGTTCTACCGCAGCAGCTCGTACTTTTACGTCTCGCGCCTGTATTTGTGCTTAACGTTCACGATGCTCACTGCCGTTTGCTTCCACTGGGGCACAGTGCTGAATTTGCGTCTCCGCAAGCTGCCAAAGAAGACCACATCGATCGCGTTTGCAGTGATCAACGCGCTCTTTTACGCGTTCCAGGCGGTTTTCCTCTTTTACCATCGCGATCTCATCTCGCGCGTGTACGAGTCAGAGAACAACTCGCGATCATACGCGAACCAGCAGTGCAAGAACGGCGACTTCGTGCCGGACGACAACGTGTTCTCCGACATCCAGGGCTACTTGTGGAGTTGCTACGCACAGAACGAGGACCGGTTCTTCATCACCGCGACAACCGTGACGCATGTGCTCTTCCTGGCGCTAACGATCACGGTCATGGCGCTCGGGTTCATGGTCATGCGTCGAGGCAAGCTACTGTTGGTGAATGCAACGGGTCCGCATCAAATCGTGTTGATGAAGGCTCTCCGCCTCTACTACGCGCTGATTGGTGTCGTGACGCTGGTGTATCTACTCTCGTGGATTGTGCAGATCCTCTCTCGAAGTGACCGGTATATTTCGTACCCGTGGTATTACATCTTCACAGTCTGGCTGCCGTATTCGATTCCGCCGAGCTGCCTGATTTTCCTGCAATGGAATGCGACAGCGAAGTCGTTGGGACACGCAGACGGCGAAGCCAGCAGCCCGCTTTCCGAGTTTGGATACGGCGAGATTCGCACGCCGCTCTTTTCATTCAGCACCGCGGATCGATGGAGCGAAAACTCCATGGGGGAGTTCGACGACTTGGACGCCGATGGTGCGTCGTCTTCGGGTGACTCGAGCGATAACTATCCGCACACTGCGAACACGGACGACTACATCGGTCTCTCGATGGCGCTTGAGATGAATGAGATCTTCAACCAGGGCTGCTTCATTGCGATTCAGCGACTCGAAGTGGATCTCCAGACCAAGGCGAGCATGTGGAAGCAGATCAGTAACACGGACACGGTGATGTCGATCAGCAAAGACAGTGTGACCGCCGCCGCGAATGGGCGATTCCTGTACACTTTCCTGGCAGTGCCGCGCATTCCAGTGTCTGCGACCGATGAACGAGTCCGGATGGTGGTCTACGCTCTGAGCTCTGATGCACCTTCGTCTGGAAGAAACGACCACTCGGAGATCACTGCTGATACTGTTTTGGCTGCGCTCGAGCAACGAAGTACTGGTCCGGATGAAGGAGGCGAAGATGGTGCGGGCAGTAGCCAGCGCACATTTGGGTCATCGTCGTACGCGGAACTGGACACTGGTCTTCAGAGCTCGCAGGCGATCGAAGAGCTCTTTGAAATGGAGTCCGAGGGTGACTCGTCGCAAAGCTCATCGGCAGTTGGCATTCCGAGTTTCAATGTGGTCGCAGAGTTCACGGTGACGACGAACGCGCTGGTGACTGCGGGCGCTCGCCGCGAGCAAGTCTCTCTCATCGCCGCTGAGAACTCATACAGACAGGTCGGTCCAAACACGATCCCACCAAAGCTCTCGATTCACACGGTGATCCCCAAGGCGGCAGGCGCAAAGTACGGCTTCACGGTCGCAGGTGTCAGCGGACTCTCTGCGGCACACTCAATCAGCAGTCAGTACCACATCCGTGAGCAAGGACTTCTTGTGGTCGAGGACCTCACGGAGAGCCGCTTCAGCAACCTGATCCCCCGTCAGATCCTTGAGATCATCATTCGACATCGCTCAAAGTGCCTTCTGATCGCCCAACACGAGCTCGCGCGTCTTGAGGCGTACGACAGGCAGCGCCAGAAAGGGTCAGACCGCGGCATCTATGAGAATTTGATCCAGCAGATCCAGGACGATGGCGACCTGAACCGCTGTCGCGAATGGATGAACCAGCGTATTGGGAAAATGAAAGAGTACGTCTCGCTGATCAGGCGATTGCGACGACTGTACGTGACGCGGGATCAACACAAGAACTACTTCAAGCCGAGCACAGAGAAGAAGAATTCGCAGCTGCGGTTCTTGCCTATCAATCTACACTTGCAGGAGATGTGGGTTGGCCCTGCAGACACGTTTGCAGACTCGCAGCGATCCGGAAAGCTCTTGAGCGACAACGACGGAAGTGCAGCAGGAGGACACAACAGTGCTGGAGTGTACGATATTGTGACGGTGGGGGCGATGGCAGCGCACGTGTACAAGTTCAAGAACGGCGGGATCCTGGGCCTTGAAGAGCAGCACTCCAAGCTGAAGCCACGAGCCCACGAAGAGCCCGGCTCGACCGCTGCACACCATCAGAACCCACTCTGGACCGAGGAAGAGCAGAAGGCGGACAATGTGGAGTGGGAGATCCAGCAGCGAATGGACGTGTGCTTTCCGCAGGCAGTGGCGGCGCTCGTGACTGCGTTCACTCGCAAGATCGACTTGGCGTTGCAGAACACGCAGCCGGAACTTGGTGTGGTGATGCTGGAGCAGATGGAGAAGTTGGGCTTTTTGTTCAATGTCGAGAGTCTAGTGTCGACGCACGGAAACGAAGCGGGTATGCTTGAAGACATGGCTGGCGCTGTGAACGAGCTGCGCAACATTCGATTTGTGCTAGTGGACGAAAATGATGAAGACGAGGATTTTGATGACGAGCAAGTGCGGACTGTTGACCGCGCGACAACGCTGTCGTTCCATATGAACGAGGAAGAGACCAAGCAGCAGGAGGGCGTCACTAATTCCGCTGTGGGCCACTCGCGCTCACACTTGACGTCGTCTCACTCGGGCTCGTCGTCGTCAAGCACTGGGATCGCTGGCGTCGTGGACGTGAACGTGTTCACGAACATCGACAACGCGCTCTCGGACAGCACGAGCTCGTCTCGCCGCCGTCGTCGCCGCGCAGGCGACGGGTCTTCGTCTTCGGACTCGGGCAAGAGCCCACACTCGCCATCTCAGCGCTCGGGATCGATTGCCGCGTCGGCATCGTTTAGTGGCGTCGGTCAGCGACTGCTCAATACGTTCATCAAGGCGAAGAACCACAAGCTGCTCGGCGGTATTGGTGGCAATGCACCGTCATCGCTCGCGCCAACGTCCGTGGACAAGCTCTTTGGGTATACACATTTGGTGATCCGCATCAAGGTGCGCTCGAACAGCAAAGTGAAGCTATCCGAGTACCTACGCGACGGCGGTGCGGTCAAGGTCTTGCCCGTGCTCTTCTCGCAGGGCATCAACGAGAAGCAGACGCTCGCGAACAACACGGGTTCGTCCGTGACGCGACTGCAGGACGTGATCAATGAGAGCAGTCTGCGCTCGCTGCGATCCTACTGCGACCGTTACTGCAATTTCCAGGCGACTCTCCAGTCGCGCTACTACATGGGACCCGCAACCGGCGTTTCTCGCCCGCTCAGTGCGGCTCTGTCCCGCGATGTGCCGTCACGCGAAGAAGTGACGCGCATCCTAAACAAGCTCGAGAAGCTCATTTCGCTGTCTCGCCAGACGCGCAAGAAGCGACCGGAGATCCTGCAGTTGAGCTCGGACCTGTGTCGGCGCATCTCGGCTGGTCGCGTGACAGTGTGTAAGAGCGCGAAGGACCGCACGGGTATGTCCGTGACGCTGGAGCAGGGCCGCATCTTGGTGCAGAACCACCACCTGCCGGACACCAAGAAGGCCGGCATCGTGTCGGTGATGCGCTCCGAGGGCGTGCGCATCGAGAATGCGCTTAAGAACACGGGGCGGCGCGTGTTTGCGTTCAACGCGCTGCAGCGCTCGCTGCTGCCGGAAGAGTACCGCTGTCCGGCGCACACGGGCGGCCGCAACATGTCCTAGTCGAGTGAGCGACGGACATATCGTGAGTGAGAAGTTTTGTCTTTCTATTGCTGTCTTCGTGGAGAAGCCGCAGGCAAACAAGAAGAGCGAAGAATGGGACCAGCGAGGGGATTGGAACTCTCGTGATGATGGTGTCCATTTGAGCAGTTTTGGTATGAAAAAGAAGCGCTTTCCTCCTCTGGAGACAGCGCAACGTATTAACTTGATAACAGTGAACGTTTATGTATCGGAATGTGGGGTTCATCCATACAGGTCATACCAATGTGCATATATTGTGGCGTGGTTAGCTGGTCTCTCTCTCTTTCACCAACGCAAGCTGAAAAATGGATACGTATGTAGTAGTTACTGGTCAAACGCGTACGCCGAGGTCTCGAGCGCCTGCTTGATTGGCAGCAGCCACGTCCAGTCCGCCGCCGTCGTGGGGAGCAGCCCCATGTTCGCGCACTTGTAGAGCGCCATCGCCACGTTCGCGATGTTGCCCGCGACATACACGAGCTTTGGCTGCACAAGGTCGATCACACCGTCGTTCACGGACGTGAACGCTACTCACACACACACGCGAAAACGAGGATTGATGTGAGTACTGTGCAAGCGCTTGATCGTGACGACATACCAACAAGCCAAATAGAAAATAACACGTACAGGTCTGGATGTTGAGCAGCGACTTGATCGTGTTCATAATGATCATGCCTGTGACCATGATACTGAAGATGTTCACGGACGACCCGCTCATCCACATCATGAAGCCCGTCTGCATCAAGCTCTTGAACGGCGCCATACCGATCTCCATCGCGCGCTGCAGCAAACAACAACGATCCCAGCAATAGCAACAGTCTAGGTGTTAGCCCCTGTTTAAAGCCTTCCAAATGACGAGCAGAAAAGATCACGCAGGGAGACAGCTGCTGCCTTCTGCTGGCTTGGCGCTCAGCGCGAAGCGATTTCAAGCAGTAGCGCCCCCCTACACACACACACACCAACGCACCTTCTTCTTGAGCTCACGGGTATTGGATGCGGTCTTCGCCACTGCATTGTTGGACTCCTGCTCAAGCAACACGCATGATCATACTCCATTAAAAAATACCCCCCTCTTTTTCCCTCATTGAGTCACCACAAGCTGCAAAAAGATCGCACAAGACGCAAAAGCACACTCGCACGCACGCACCTTCTCCGCGACGACGCCTCTGCAGAAGCCGATGGGCTCGAGTTTGCTCGGGAGGTCGCTCTCGCGCGCCTCGTTCAGCTCCACGTGCCACTTGCGCTCCATTCTGCGTTGCCTGTGTCTGTCTTGTTGATTTTCGTTGTCATGATCATGAGGGACTCTCAAGCTCGACAAGTCCCGCCGAGCGCATTTTATAGAGGTTTGCTGGGTTATGCTGAGCATTCCTGAAAATTCAGTACAAATACCAGGATTATTTTAGAGGCGTGCAGTTTATAGAAAGGTTTAGAAGCAAGTGCGAAAATTGTATGTGAAAATGAATGACCAATGTAGACTCCCATTCTTTTATATCTACTACTATAGACATAAGCTTAATCGCTATCTAAAAAAGTACACAGGTAGACACGTAGATCAAATTTATAAATTTTATAAGCCTGTATATTAGTGAATATATACATAAATGGATTATCAACAATTTCATTACAAAAAACACAATGTTAGAATATACTGTATCCTTTCTACAAAGTACGATCTAAAGAAAATCCAGCCGCGCAGGGACGAGGCAGCGTCGGACATCTCCAACATGAGCTTTACTGTACGTCTGTATGTACAGGCTTTGTACGCCTGCTAAGTTCACACTTGAGGTTGCGCTTTTTCATTTGGCTCTCTCGCGGGTTCCTCAGAATGCGAATGTCCATCCATTCTCCATCTGAATTCGTCGTTGTTGTGGAGCTTTTTCATTCTATACCATGGTATTCGGCTTTCTCATTGTTGTTAGTCGTGCAAGGTCAACTGAATCCTCGTTTTCTCGTGGACGCTTGCCTTTTGCGTTGATGGATGTTGACTTTGCCATCGACTGGAAATCCCACGAGGGAGCTCAGGAGCTCAAAAATGGGACAGACATGTTCCTGCGCGCAGCCGAGCGCGTCGCATGTGCGCTTCGCTGTATTACGCACCGTCAATTGTTGCGTCTGCAGATGTTCCCACCGCACCTCTCGCGTTGACTGCCCGCCTGACGGATTTTCGTGCAGTGCTTAGTCTACTTTCACATGCGTCAGCTCGGACCTTCCTGCTTGTCGCTGATGTTCTGTCGACTTTGTGAGAGGAAAAAAGGCCAAAGTGTACCTACATGGAGGGGGTACGAACGTGCGCCTCATGAGGAGAGACCTGGAGATCTCAAAAACCAGACTTGGGGTGTTGTTTAGTCTTGATTTTTGTATGCAAAGTTTCGTATACGATCTTGAGCGCGCTCCCACGTTTCAATTCGAACACTTGGCAAGACAGGGAGTGAAGAAGTCACAGACGACCAAACTATGGTCAACATGCTGTATAGTGCGACTCCTCCTTGAATGCAGCTCCTGAAATGAATAGATAATGACAGGATACCATACTTGAGAGGTTCTACGCTATGGAATTCAATATAATGTTCATTGGTGCATGGATATTCATCTTCATTATGTTTGGAAGGTAGACTGTATATACAAGTCGTACCTTGAGGACATGTTACTGCACAGTACCTGGAAATGAACGAGATTTTCCAGGTGCTGCCATTTTTCGTGTGTGCCTGTTGCGGTGCATTTCCATTTGGGCATTTTTTTCATTGTGTGCCGTTTGCTCTGTATTCCCAGCTGTTTCCCTGCGCTTCTCCCTTACAGTCCCCAGGCCCCCAGATCCCTACCGTAAAGTCGACTTGGGAGGTAAACAGAGTGGGCTTCAACGTCTGCCTGCGCGCCATCTCAGCCGACTTCCGCACTCTGCAATTCGCGTCCAAGGGCACAAGCGGAGACCAGGAAGCGGCAGCGCGAACGACAGACAGCGAACCCACAACCAGATCTCACAGGACAGAGAGCATGGCGACAGTGATTGCAGCAGCGCCGCCTCCGCATTCGCCACCGTCGCCTGCCGCGACAGTGCCGGTGCACTACCCGCTCACGGGCTTTGTACGCATCGAGGAGGACGGCGGTCGTCACCACAACAACGGGCGGTCGTCATCTTCATCCAAAAGCGCATCGTCGGCCAAGGCGAAAGGCAAGGTCTGCTCGCGATGGCTCTACGCCGTGCTGCTCCCGGGGACGCTGCAGCTATACGAACGTCGCCAAGACTACAAGCGCCACACGCCGCCGAGCGAGGTGATCCATATGGAAGTGCGCGCACGGAGCCCGAACGAGAGCGTCTTTGGCTTTGACCAGGAGTGCGTCTACATCCGCTCGAGCGACACGGGCCACGTGATCACGGTGCGCATTCACCAGAAGAAAGAGATCGTGCGGTGGGTCACGGCGCTCTATTACCAGAGCTTCAGCAGCAAGAGCCCGGTCGCGGCCACCTGCGCTGCGTCTGCAGCTGGGAAACACGATAGTGAGCAACAGCCAGAACCCACTAGCATCAACAACCAGACAGGGGAGTTGTCGTCACGCACAAAACGGAAGAGTGTGTCGTTCCAGGAAGAGCCCGAGGTGCTGATGCTGCCGCGGCAGTCGGTCGACAAGGCCGAGCTATTCTACTCGGAGCGCGAGTATGTGCAGTTCCAGCAGAAGAACAGCAGCGCAGCAGCAGACGAGGATGACGGGGCACCGCAGAAGAAGAAGAACCTGTCGCGCCTGATGAAGTCCATATACGCGAAGACTGCTGCGAAGCTCAAGGTGTCGCCGAAGAAGACCATGGAAGAGCTTCGGTAGCGTGATGACTTTCTTTCGAAAAGGGGGTCGTTGATGTACACATACACAGAGCGAGCGTGGCGTCCAGAAAGGGACGAACAAGAGTACACTACTGTATAGTAACCATGAATGTACTGCGCTGCCTGCAGCTTCACATCGCTCATCGAATCCGTGGCAATCCCATTCCTTATTTTCGTTCGCGTTCGCCACATGCGTGCTTTTCACATGCTTCTCTCCTTTTCGCTTCGTCAATCTGATTACACAGCGCTGCTGGAAGATCATAGTGATGTCAAGACAAAAACCCATGTCGTTCTCTTTTCTGTCACACGCTTTTGTTCCAGTCAAATATAACCCATTTCTATTCGACAAATACAGTAACGACACCCCAAAACAGCGCTATCGACTCTTCTTACAAAGTACTCTCGTATATAAGAGCATGCGCACGAGAAAAGCAATCTGCTGTTGCTGTCAAACAGGACCACTATAGCCGCATGTGGCTGTACTAGCTGTGAAGAACAATCGACACGCGAAACAAGATACAGGTTGAG
>JAADVO010000211.1:0-44603 GCA_023335655.1 Globisporangium spiculum | reverse complement strand
TTTTGGCCAGGTTCCCATTTGTGTAATCTGTATGGGAGACCCCCTACAAACTGCAAAAACTAGGTCGATTACACATGCCTCCTATTCAACACTCTCGCAGATCTGTCATATCCAAATAGCAGCTCTCAACTCGCAATGGTCACTGAGATAGACAGCAAAACATGGGGGGTACTTTATTTTTGGCCAGGAGTGTACATTTTCGTAAAAATAGATGTTCTTAAGATCTTGGCGTGCACTGTACCTGTGTTGTTTATTTCTTGTTTTAAGTGATTATCCAAATAGCCATTATTCAGTTAATTTATTGGAGGTAAATTTGAAAAGAGGCCTACTTACAAAAATAAGCCACGCAAAAATTCTGAGTAAAATAGAACACCTACGCAATCCTTCGCAGAAAGAACCAGTGTCCTTATCACCAGGTGTGTCCTCAATTCCACACAAACGAACCCAAAATCATGTAAGCTCTAGCGAAAAGACTAGTCTATTAAGTAGGATGATCTACCTTTTGGTTGTATTTTGTGCTGCGGCTCCAAAACCCCTGATAGTAAGGACATGATACAGTGACCTTCGCAGCGGTGCTTTTGGCCGCCTTCTCCCAGAGAAGACAGCGAGCGAGTGAGCAGGTGTGACTGAGAAAAGAGAAAGAAGAACGCACGCGACGACAAGAGACAGAAAGCAGGAAGCACCGACCAGACGCCGAAGAGGAGAAGCCGCCATGTCGTTCATGAATCTCAATCGCGAGCAGCAGAACGAGCTGCTCTTCGTCGGGTTCAACCAGGACAGCGGTGCGTGCGTGCGCTTTCTTCACTCGCACAGGCTTCTCTTGTACTCGGTAAAACGAGCGAGAATGGGCGAATGAATGAACGAATAGGTTGACTAACTTGCTCGTTTGCAATGTAATGCACAGGATGCTTTGCGTGCGGGACCGACACCGGATTTAAGATCTTCAACTGCGACCCCTTCAAGGAGACGTTCCATCGAGGTGAGTGTCTGCGTGTGCGTGTCGTGCTGTTTGTTGGAAGCTCTTCAATACGCGTGCGTGTGACGAGATCTGATAATTTATAATACGTGCTCACTGTGAATGCGTTTGAATTTAATGCGCAGATTTCACGAATGGAGGGATCGGGATCGTCGAGATGCTCTTCCGGTGCAACATTCTTGCGATTGTGGGCGGTGGACGCAACCCGCGATACCCGCCAAACAAGGTAAGCAAACGCACGCATTGTCTTCCCATCAGCGCGATCCATAGTGACGTTTAGCGGATTCTAATGATCGGGTTTTTTATATTCGCTTGTAGGTGATGATCTGGGACGACCACCAGAGCCGCAACATTGGTGAATTGAGCTTTCGAAGCGAGGTGAAGGCGGTGAAGTTGCGTCGCGACCGGTAAGCGTGCTTTACGCAGTTTCTTCTATGTTTGTTACGCGTTAGTGCGGTACGAAGCACGTCCAAGACAATCCATCCTGGGCTGACGCGCTTTTCTGTTCTTCAATGCAGCGTCGTCGTCGTGCTTCAGAACAAGATCTACGTCTACAACTTCTGTAAGTTCCTGCGCGTTCATTTTCGTTGCTGTGTGAACTTATGGACGCCGAATCTAACCGTTTCGCACTGTCGTATGTTGCTTCTTTTCAGCCGACCTGAAGCTCGTGGACCACATCGAGACGATCGCGAACCCAAAGGGACTGTGCGCGTTGTGCCCAAGCACGTCGAACACAGTGCTTGCCTGCCCAGGAGTGAGCCGTGGCACTGTTCGCATTGAGCTCTACGATCTTCGCAAGACTACTTTGATCACGGCACACGAAGCTGAACTCTCTCAGGTTGGATACAGAATATTATGTTTTATTGTGATTTGTGTGTATACGTTCTGCTCACACAAGGGTCATTTGTGTTGTTGCAGATCTGTCTGAACTTGGAAGGCACGCGCCTTGCGACAGCGTCGGACAAGGGCACGTTGATTCGCATTTTTGACACGCAGAGCGGCCAAATCATGCAAGAGCTCAGGTACGAGAGCGGCAAAAAAACTGGAATTACTAGCAAAATGCTGCTGTGAATGTGCCAAAACTTATCACGTACGTTTTGTTATGTGTGCAGACGCGGTGCTGATCGCGCTGAGATCTACAGCATTTGCTTCAGTCCAAACTCCCAATTGCTCGCCTGTTCGAGTGACAAGGGCACAGTGCACGTGTTTGCGATGACCACCGAAGGATCGGGCACTACCGGAACGTTCTCGAACGATCACTCGTCGATCTCTCCTGCGTCTCCTGCCATCCCAGCTCCTCATTACTCGAGCGCGAACAACGGTCCTCGCAGTGGTGTTGAGGACGACGGCACGGAGAACTCGAAATCCACGTAAGATGGCGCGCAGTTCCTTTTTGTTTTGCAAATGTTGGGTTTTAACTTTGTGGTTGTTCTTTTCTTCTTCTTTTGAACAGGTTCTCATTTATGCGCGGTCTCTTGCCCAAGTATTTCAGCTCGGAGTGGAGCTTTGCGCAATTCCGAGTCCCTGAGACGCGGACGATCTGCGCGTTTGGAGCAGAGAAGAACACAATCATCGGTATGGAATGTCTTTTTCTCGTTAATCTGTCGAGATACATTCAATGATTGCCGTGCTAATAGTTGTGTGATTTTGTTTTTTCTTCTTTCCTGCAGTTGTTGGCGCTGATGGATCTTTCTACAAAGCCGTGTTCGATGCCAACGGCGAGTGCCAAAACACATCGTACTCCAAGTTTATTCAGTCGGATGAAGATGAATAGAAGAACGAACGAAGGATGGTGCTGGCTGCGGCATCTTGAACAACGAGGAGGAGGACCTCTCGGTGCCGGCAACGCTCGGGTTACAGTTTCGTTCCGGTCTCAAAAGAGCACCCTGCCGCCTCACTTACTCTACGGCTCTTTCTTCGCTTCCTGTCAGCAGTATCGCATTTTGATAGTATGCTGGCGCACGAAGGAGAAGAGAACCGATACGCGTTATTGTATGAATTTGGTTGACAATTTGATTTACTACTGCATCGTGCCTCCTGCAGGCTGCGATTAAGAAAAACTCAAGACAAAAGACGAGAAAAAAATCTTTCTGCTCAGTGAGCTTTCGCTGTTTTCTTCTCGGGTTTGGTGTCTGTGTTGACAACACGCACAATGATCTTTTCTATTTCTTCGCATTGACTTCATCTCCATGGATTGTGTACTTGTCTCGCTTGATGCTTGGATCGTACTGGCGGTCATGGTGAAATCAAACAGGACAGGTCAGGAAGAATACCAAGGCACACCAGTCATGCAAGGATGATAGCAAAAGTACCGTGTTCTTACCACTTCCCATCGACTCGCTGGAAAAATGTGCTTGTTCTTCTCGTACCAATGTCGCTCGACCACTTTTCCTGGATGCGACTGCCAACGTTGTCCACATTATGAGGTTAATTAATACACAATCAACACAACACAATTCCACCCACAGCACACTTTCAGGGCAAGGATGACATACTTCATCTTTCTCGACGCGTGCATCATTGATGAGACGGACGTCTTCGTGTACGTCAAAGTGGAAGAGCGGACCACTTTTGCCGCGGGCTTTCGTGACGATCAGGTCGTAGAACGAGTAATTCTACAGATTCGAGCACAAGAGACAGAGTCAGTCACCAATGACCACAGTAATGACCAACAGGGTTATCAAAATGAGACAATGCAACGCTTCTTTCTTACATGCGGGATGATCAGATCTTCTTTGACGTAGAGCAGGTTATCCGCGCCGACGCCACGAAGTTCAGTGAACTCTGACACGAGCTGCTGCTTCACGAGCTCCAGGTACTTGCCGATCGTCGTCTTCTTTGGCATCTAATGCAGCGAGCAATACCGCACGATAAGCAATTGGTCAACACATATTTGAGGGGATTAATAGCACAAAGTTTGCGCTACGCACCGTGATTTCACGTCGATGTCCAGATCCGTCCCAGTAACTGTACGTCACGCTCACGTTCTCATCTAGCAGTAGCACACGGTGCCCAGTGAGTGACTAGCGAACAGTAGCAATAAACAACCGAATCCGCAGCATACAGCAAATGCTCACTCTTTATCCGCTCCTGCTCGGCTTCCCACTCGGCGCGAAGCCGCTCGCGCTCACGCGCTTCCTCCTGCTCGCGGTCCTTGTCCGGCAGGAAATCCGTCTCGACGTTCGGGTTCTTGGTGATTTTCTTCTTCTTCTTTGAGGCCATTCGCTTCTCTTCTTCGGCATTTCCGTCATCGTCGTCGTCGTTACCATCGTCACCGTCGTCAAGATCGAACGAAAGCGGCCCAAGCTTCTTCGCCTTGCGCTTCTTCTTGGTCTTCTTCACCTCGACCCTGTCGTGACACCAGCATTTAGAGAGCCATACGTTTAGAGCACTGTTTTCTCCCATATCAAATGGAGCTGCAAGTGACACAACACAATGCAAACGCACTTGGCTTCCTCCGGTGCATCTTTGCGGTTCTGCAAGTACTCGCGCTTGCGTCGAAACTCTTCCGCTGTCACCAGTCCTACAGTTTGGCGCTAGTTTCATAAAACATATCAACAATGGCACGTGAGCTAAACGCACAACCAAGCTATGAAAAAGAGCAACAGCAGTACAGCAGCAGTACAGCAGCAGTAACATGCAAAGCAAGTGCGCACCTTGAACTCGGTCTCGTCGTCATCGCGGTGGGATTCAAAGTTCGAGTCGATGCGCGCGCCGCGCTGGTTCGAGATCTGGATGTCCTGCTTCTTCTGCTCGTACTCTTGCTGCTGGCGGTCGCGCTCCTTCGCGAGCTTCGCTGCCCGCGCGCCCGCGAGATTACCCTCCACGGTATGCACGCCCGCCGACTTGTAGCGCTCGATGCCGTTGCTCGCCATTTTTGTTTCTGGTGAACTGCTTGGCTTTTAGCTCCAGCAATGTATATAATACATGATCGATTCATTTAAGTACGAATTTGTCCATGAAGTGTGAAGCTGTTTGTTGTGTGTGTCAGAAAGCGAAAAGCAGCTTCACTTGGGAGAGCGAGCAACCATGCTGCGCCGATTCGACAAGAGCAGCGATGGCGGGTGCGTGCATGCGTGCCCCCCCTTGCCTCTACAGCTCCTGTATAGGGCATCACACTGGTGTCTCCTGCACTAGCTAACGTATCTGACCATTGCGTGCTCATCTTTTCGCTTGTTGTAGCAATGGCCCCCCCTCGGACAAACAGCAGACGCCGCGCGGCGGTGGCCAGCCTCCGAACCAAGGCGCGAGCGGTGCCGAGCAGATGTCGTCGCTGCAGCGGTACCGGTCACAGACCATGAAGGACTACGGGCTCATGATCGAGTACAAACACCTGCGCCAGCACGTGCCCGGCGGCATCTACGTGCTACCGAGCTTCGACGAGACGCGCATCTGGTACGGCACGATTTTCATCCACACAGGGCTCTACCGCAACGGTATCTTCAAGTTCACGATCTACCTCCCGGAAAAGTAAGTGCGTGCTTACGTGATGTTATGTGTTGTACGTATGACTGACGAAGCATCGTGTGCAGCTACAATGGCCCTGGCACGTACCCGCGCATCGTGTTCAACACCAGCATCTTCCATCCGTACGTCTACGCAGAGGTACGACAGAAATGCAAGAGTATTATATACGAAAACAGTTTCTGACGCCTAGACTTATCTCTAATGCTGCTTTGCGCTGTGTTGCACAGTCACGAGAGCTGGACTTGAAGCCCAAGTTTCCCGAATGGGATCCGGAGCTGCACTACATGGTCGCAGTGCTCTCGTACCTGAAAAGCATCTTCTACATGAAAGAGTTCCCGCAAAGCGGTGCTCCTGTCGCTAATCCAGCTGCACTTGAACTGTACGTAGAGTCGACTGGCTGTCCACTTGCTTTGCTTTGTGTGCAGCACGTGTAACGCGTTCCCATTCACAATGGTGTCTGAATGAACGTGCTCTTTACATACCTTCTGTAGATTTCGCCAGAAGGACGACAACGCGTACATCTCACGTGCTGAGGGCTGCGTGGAAGAGTCGCTCGAGAACGTGTACAACAACGAGCAGGGGTCGACGATCCGGTTCACGAAACACAACCCCGCGCACGACAACCTGCGTAAGGAGCTCTTCGCGCAGCTCGACACCCCCACGACCAACAGCGAGGTATGTGGTTCTTCTCGAACAGAATATTTGAGGATATGGACAGGATCGGTTTTGCTGATTGGTACAGAGACTCACGCTGTCGCAATTGTTGATGGACGAACAGGAGAAGAGTTCAGGCCCGGAACGAGAGTCGCTTGAAGAAAAGAGCGCTGTCACCCCTAGCAGTGTCAATACTGAGAGCGAAGTGCCGAACTCCATTACGGAGGAGGCCACCGCTAGCAGCTCTGCAACAGCGCCGTCCTCGGCCTCTTCGTGAGGTCGAAGTCTCCTTGCTAATTGAGCTCAGGATTTTTTGTTTACAGCTGTCGTTTGCTGTTGCTGGGAGTACTCGTGAAGGAAACAGGTTGCTGCTGGCCTTGGATCCCGGAGTTTCTAAGTTATCAATAGGTTATGATCATGAGTACTCACTCACACAGGCAGGCAGACTTAGAATGTCATGGGAGTGAGAATTATTCCCAAGAGCATATCCACACAGGCGGAAGTTGACGGACATCGTGCGGTATTAAAAATCGTCACTGTTCACCTTCATTCGGCAACCTGTTCTTATATCCTATCCATTTATAACAACCGGTGGATCAGAGTTGCGAAATAAGGGGAGTTGCGGGTATCGTTTTGCCGCAAAAACGCGGGAGGCGCTCTTTCTCACTTTGGCGCCACAGACGACACGCCGAAGAAGCCGCGGAGAAAAGCGGCGGAAACGCGCTCCTTGGATTCTCCTCATCCAGAAGATTTACGACCAGATTTACGACCAGATCTCCCTCTCTGCCAGAGCATGCCCGCGCACATGGACACGGAGCTGCTCCCAATCGATCACGCGCAACACCAGAATGGCGGCGCCAGCGTCAGAGCCACAATCACGACCGGTCGCATCACCAGCAGCAGCACCACCACCACCACCAGCACCACCACAACCAGCGCCAGCAACAACAATGATGATAGACGGAGCCAGCAGCATCAACAACTCAATGCATACGATGAGCATGAGCTCACTGGCTACGGCTCGCAGGATGAGGACGCGATGATGAACGAGATGATCTCCAAGCACCGCACTGAGCTCACGGAGCTGCAGAAGTTCATCGGTCGCACAGTGAACACGGACGACGAAGAGGACGACCTGCTCTTCTCACCGGACACAGACAGCATGCCGAACACTCCACCGCCGCCGCCACCGCCGCCATCGAGTGGAGGAGGGTACCACGATGAATCGTACGACGAGCTGCCCAGTCCCGACGGGTACCAAACGTCGCGACCGCTGCGCAGCAAGACAGCGGAGCGATTGCTGGAGCTTTCGCGCACAGAGGAAGCGCTTCGCACGGACCGCATGCGACTAGCAGAGCTCTCAGATGTGCGCAATGAGAAGCTCGGACGCGAGGTTATCAAGCGATGGAACCCGCAGGCGAAAGTGGTGCGCACTACGCGCGACAACCGGTCTTTCAATCACGTCGGCGGTCGGATGAGCCCGACATCGCGCGCTCGTACCCCAGGCACAGCATCACCGAGGACGTCTGCGAAGATCCTTGGCTACTCGAAGGACTTTGTGCAGCAGGCATTGGATTTTAATGGTCATGACATGGATGACGACGATGAGATCAACTTGGGCAACGGCACGCAGTCGCTGACCACACGAGGAGGGCTGGACTTTGCTGCTAGTGATGGTGGCGAGGACTTTCGTGGCCGGAAATCGCAGATTGAGCTGCGCACGTACGTGAAGCAGATGGAGGAGACAATCGCGCAGCTTGTGCAACAGAAGGACGAGCTGCTGCGCAACCAGGCGGAGTTTGACAAGCACGCGAGCGGTATTTTCCCGTCGCTCGAGCATCTGAACCACCAGCTTTCGCAGATCGTGCAGGGCAAGATGGCAACTTCACAGGTGAACATCAAGGAAGACGTATTCGACGAGATCAGAATACAGGGCGAGAAGCTGGACGAACTCGAGTCGGAGACCAAGCGCCGGAACCACGACGCAGACGTGCTGGAGCAGAACCGAGCGATCGAGATCACGCAGATCAAGGGCCAGATCGTCAGCCTCGTGACAAGCGGGAGGCTGCGCGACGAAAAGACAGAACTAATCGCCGACTCTGTGAAAAAGCTACAGGTTGAGCTCCAAGACGCGGTGAAAGGGATCCTGCAGCGCTATCAGATGATCGAGAAGCGCATCAACCAGCTTCAGACGCCGATGACTCAGCCCCGACTTGTGGTACGTTTGACTCTCTTAGTGAGCTGCGTGCTGCCTCAGATGCTTGGAATTCAGTCACGCTTACAATTTTTTATTGTTTTTTCTTGGCAGACACGGAAAGCCCATCAGAGCTACTTGCTCATTGCTATAGCACTCGCAGTGGCGTTCTTCACGATCCTGCTGACAGTGTTGATTGGGAGAAGTGGAGGCCACTGCGGGCTTTTCACGCGGTGTACCCCTCTCACATAATGAAATGAAAGCACGAGCGTAGATGTTGTCTTCTCTCCTTTTTATTAAACACCACGAATTCGTCAGTCAGAGTAGTCCTGGTATGAAAAGTATAAACCAACCCTTTAGACCCTCGGTCTCTCTCTCTCTCTCTCTCTCTCTCTCTCAGTCTCTATGACTTCTTTTAACTCTGCTTTTTAACTCGGAAGACGTGGATGTTGAGGATCGTCGCGAGCTCCGTGATGACAAAGTAGATCATGTGCAGATACGCGCCGAACGTCAGCACGAAGAACAGCTGGACGACCACCTGTTCATGGCCCTGTTGATGTAGAACAGCAAGAGCAGCAACATACATAGAGATATTAGCTACCAGTCAAATGATTGCCACCAAATTGGTTCGGCCATGCGACTACGTACCCATGGCACAACGCCGATGACGAGCAGGAGCGACACGGCAAGCTGGATCAAGAACGTCTTGCGCAGCAGCCAGTACGGCTCTTCGCACATGTGCGACAGCATCATGTGCATCACCATCTACAATACAAAGCATTCCCGACCCAGTTAGCCAATCGCACACCCACAGTAATCACCAACACATTCAACTCGGTAAACGAACATGGCCACGTACTTTTGCAAAGAGCAGCCCGACGGTCCACATGATGAGACGCGGGTGGTCCGTGAAGATGTCCGACGGCGACCAGAGCACCCAGAGCGCAGAGAGGCCGATCAGCGCAGCGAAAGGCGTGAGTCCCAGGATCGCAGCTGCGCCATCGCGAGCAGCACGCTCAAGCGATCGGATCGCAACCACAGCTGCATTGGCATTGCATTCGAAATGGTAACGTGTTTGTCAGTACAAAATGGCAATGATCGATAATTTCAGAGAAGGAGAGATGATACAACGTACCGCTCATGAAGCACTGGCCAATTGCAGCGACAAACGTGATGAGAATGAACACGTGGTTGTTGTTCAGCGCAGGGTAGAGCACATTCGGCTGCGTCCAGAAAGCAGGTCCGAACACTGCGGTCGCAATGTACAGCGAGTACATGATCGCGAGTCCTTCGTTCGGTCCATTGATGATTGGCAGCGCGAGCGTTCCAGTGTAGTACTCCTCCCAAGTCGCCATAAAGAAGACCATCGCAGGCGCGAGCAGGAGAAGCAGGGACTGTGCATGGCATCAAGAACAGCAATAACAGCATGTCAGGATACCGAATGATAGAGGGCATCAGCCGAATATGATAGAGCGCATCGTACCCAATACGTTGCACCAGACTGGATGGTCGATGCAAAAGTGCACGCGCTGATGACGACGTTGAGCGCATCGCAGCCGTGGTCGAACAGCAGACCGAGAGGCGACGAGTTGCCGGTCTTACGCGCTTGCTTGCCGTCCGCGACGTCCAGGACCTGATACATAATCAGCGACACGCCAGCGGTCGCGTACACCCATCGCGGCGCTTCCTCGTCCATGTTCGGCGCATAACTGGTCATACACAATTAATCAGCAACTGACAATGTTTCCTTCCATATTTCTTTTCACGCGGCCAAAGCATTCCCCATAGGTCTGTGCGCGCATGCCAACATACATACATACACAATTTTTTTTTCGCAAAGCACACACCCACTTACCACATCATGCACACATGCGCAAAGATCACGAGCGAGAGTCCCGAGATCGTGATCGCATTTGGCGCGAGGTTGGGCGGGATCACGTAGTCCACAAGCTTCTGCGCGAGCGGCGAAATGACGTGGTTGTAGAGCAGCGACGCGTCGCTGCCGCTGTACTTATACTCGAGGATGTGCTTGGCACCATCGTCGCTCACGTAGCGGTACGAGCTGCGGCGGCGCGCGGGGGTGCTGTCGTTCCCATTCTGCTGCGGCGCTGGAGCTGCTAGTGCTGCCATTTTGATTTGATTGAGCTCTTCGTCTTCAAAGACGAAATGAAGATCATCGCATTTTTCAGCTTGCGTTTTCAATTGAAAAAATCCATCCTGAAAACCTCTATCTATCTATGCGGCGCACGTTGCAATTTAAACAACAGCTTCTACTTGTCTATTAAGCGTCAATAACGGAATACAGATCGGAAAAATGCAAAAAGACAGGATATGAATTGCGATGAGTATGAATTCGCACAAACTGCTCACAAAGACAATCACTCTGCTTTTCGCGCATACAAAGTCCAAGTAGACGGCTCTCTTTAAATTTGTATTGTGAGCACATTCTCCAGCATCATTCCAATAATGAAACAAAGCTTAGCTCTCCTCCGAGAATGAATCGCCTCTTCAAATTGTTAAACCTCGCGAGTGCTTGCTGGGCTCCGACCAATCAGATCAACGCATTTTGTTCTATGTCGGTACCGATTTACTCAGCAACCGGGTAGGATGCAATCGTGCTTCTTGAACTGTTTAGAAGTATCATGGCTTCTAAATAAAAGTAAACCATGGCTTTTAAATTCCTTAATGGTCATCTTGATTTTTGGCTAATACAACCTCGTTTTCAGCTGGCGCAGCCAAGGTTTTATGCTGAAAGGGAGGGTTTAAAGCCGCTTGGAAACGTGACGTGGCGATGCTGGCACGCGGGCCGCCAAACGACGCGGCGGCACTGTGCACCCATTCATTCAGCATCGACACGACGAGCATGAGCGTGTGCAGTAGCGGCATCGCGTGCTTCCATGGCGCTTGCGTGGCAAACAGCAGCTCCGCTGCGCTGCAGATCTGCAAGTGCGAAGAGCTTTACGCTGGTGTTCAATGCAGCTTCCGCACCGGGAACGCGCTGATCGAGGTGCCGCTCGCGTGCATTTGCGTCTTCTCGCTGGTAATGATGGGGCTGCGCGTGCGCGACCAGGCGATCACCATGCTTCGCTTCCCCGAGAGCGAGAGCGACTTGTTTGCGTTCCCAAGACGCTTTGAGCCGACGGAGAGGAAGGCGCTCGCGTGGCTGAGCAAGTACATTGGTACGTGGTCGAGTGATGCGCAGAAAGGTGGCGGCGGAGGCATCTCTTTGAAGAGAGACAAGCGGGACATGCTGGAGAATCTTTTTATCGTGATCGCGATCGTATTGGAGCTCGTGCTGTGGCTTCAGATGACTGCGATTGCGTTCTTGCCCACGGTGCCATGGCCAGCCACAAGCTCAACCACAGCAAAGGTGAGTGGTACAATGTAGTTCTTTATCTGCTTGAAAGTGTAGAGTCATATCATGACTGATAAATATGGCTGTTGATATCGCTATTACTATAGTTCTTTCGGCTGTTCATACTACATTCGCAGTGGGACCACCTGAAACCCAACCAGTTTCCGCACCAGCTTTTCTATTTCGCAGTGGCAGCAGTGCCAGCGGGGCTGTTCGTGTCCGTGCTCTTGGGGATCAAGCGCTTCCCACTGTTCAAGCCGCAGCCAAAGGGCTTTCCAGTGGAAGATTTATGTACGATGACGCTCCGATTGTACAGCGAGTGGGCTGCGATTCCCGTTCTGATTGCGCTTCTCCTGCCGTTCGAGTGCCTGTTCCTGGGCTATGAGCTCAAAGGGATCCCGATCAAAGTGGCTGTGCCACTGGAGTCGTGCTTCACGCCCCTCCAGATCGGACAGATGGTACTCGGGTTTGCTGCACTTTGTATCTACTGGCTCGCTTTCTCGATAGTCGCATTTCAGCTCAACTGCGAGTCTTCGTATCCTGTGCCGACGCTCTGGACCGACGTGAGGTACGCGTCCATGGTGCAGATCACGAAAGCGCCTCTGGCACTGGTGAGTGGCTGTCAGCTTTACCATAACAATGCAAAGTAACGTGCTTCTATACTCTGACATATCTATTTGGCTTGCAGGCGGTGGTGGCGTTCATGAACTCGAATGCGGTGCTGCTTTGCCTCAGCTGCACTCTGATTTCGTACGTTGAAGTTATCTGTAGCTGCTCTCCAGTGCACCCATCTGTTGCGTTGAACTAATGAACTTCTGGCTGATTGTCTGGCTCATGTATATGTTTATAAAGGGTGACGCTGGGGTTCGTGAATGCGTGGATGCGGCCATGTGCGTATTCGTTGGTGAGTCAATTTGCTCAGGTAACCATGAATTTGCATGCGTTTGATCCCACTTGTTCACATGCGGTGTCAGATCAACGGTTTGCGCATGTATGGCGCTGTGCTATCTACATGGAGCGGCGTCATGGGTCTCGTCGCTGCCATCATGGATTACCCAAAGAACAAGATCACGTACGAGGTAAAGCGAAGAACTCATGCATCTTAGTTGGTTGAGTTCTAGGTTCACAAATCTACTACCAAACACTTCCAACATTCATGGCTCTCAGGTCTGGTCTGTCGGCGCCATGGGGCTGTCAGGAGCGTCTCTTGCAGGTCTACTGCTCTTTCACACCGAGAACTTTTGGTTCCGACTGGGCTTGCTAGCGTCTTCCAAGCCGTCGAGCAGTGATACGAACGATTTATGGAAGCCAAAGACACCCGAAGATGGCCCCGATGAACTGGACCTGGACGCCGGCGACGGGAAAGCGGGAAAGGGAAGCCTGCTCTCCAAGTTCACGTCCAGATTCCAAGCGCGGTCGCAACCTACAGCTTTGAAGACAATGTGTGTTAGGAACGCGGCGGCGAGTGTGGGTTCATAGACCCCACCACTCATCTCAGCGCCATCGACAGCACAGCAGCAACTTCAACAGCAAGAAAGAGAAGAACCCAAAGAGATAGCTGGTGTTGCGAGTGTGGGATGAAGAAGCTCTCGATGTTGCGAAGAGCAAGGTCTCAGAAGCGCAATACGCCACCAACTGTAGCAACAACAGTTCCAACATTGCCAACCTAGTCGCTCATAAAGAAATGGTCGAGCTTTGGCTCTCATTCGTGGAGGTAGGTATGTCGTTTATTTACATGGTTATAGATTGGTTGGTTGCTAGCACTAGCTTTTCCAGCAGCAGCAGCTGCGGCAATTCGAGCTCTTCATATTAAAAAAAGAGAATCGCTGTTGCTGACTGCTGCTGCTGTCATATCGAGGATGAAGTGATTGGTTGGGAGGGGAGTTCTATTGGGTTGCGTGCTCGCCGGCTTAGAGCGAGCCCTGCTTGTTTGGCTGCGCGGTCGACATGCCCGAGTTCGAGTACTGCACCAGCACCGCGAAGAGCACGATATTTAACACCACGCCAAAATACACTTGCACATAGAAGAGCGCATCCCAGTAGAAGATCGCCGTAAAGTACGCCACGTAGAGCCCGACCACGTGCGCACTGATGCCCATGAGCGACGCCAGACGCACCAGGTTGCTGTACCGACTGATGAACATCGAGTGGTACTCTTCATTGCAGGTCGCGAGCAGCGTGTGGCGCGCGACCTCGGCCTTCGCGGCCGCATCCGTCGTGAACTTGGCCTGCGCCGTGAGGTAGATCACGTAGATGCCGAGCAAGACGCTGTCGAGCGCGAATGGGTTCTTTGCCTTCGCCTCCTGGAATTCGGCGCGCACGCTCTCAACTGTCTCGCCGTCGCATTCGGATTGCGGGAGCGCGTTCTCCATGTACACATTCTTCACCTTATCGTATACGATTGCGTGCACCCAGAGCGACACGCCCGCGAAGATCGAGAAGAGCACGTAGTGCGGCTCGCCGTAACGGTGCGCGCACATGAGACCGAGGATGCCGCAGTTCGGCGCGAGCACGAGGCCATCCACAAAGCCGTCCAGGATACGCCCCGTGCGCGTGCCTCGCTTGCAGAGTCGTGCAACTTGACCGTCCGCGCAATCCGACACGATCCACAAAAACATCAGCAGCGATGCGATCGCGAGCGACTGGTTGGGCTCCCAACCAAGCGGCACGTGGAACTCCGAGTCGTAGAGGCACACTGCAGATCCCCAACCAAGCACCAATCCGAAGAGCGTGATCTGGTTCGGCGTGATCACGAACGGCAGGTAGCTGATGATCACCGCCGTGAACGCAGCGAGCCGGCGGTGGAAGTAGTAATCGACCAGCTCTTCGACGTCGTACATCTTCGTGCTCGTCGCGCTGTGGTATCGCTCGATCACCGTGAGCGCAATGTCCTTCGACTTGGCGACCAGCGCCTCTTTCTTGATCGCGATGCCAATCGACGCCGAGTGGCTCGCTTCGTCCTCGCTACCAGAGGTGGACGACGCGCGCGACGCCGCAAAGCCCGACGAATTGACGCGGTGCGTGATCTGGCTGTCTCCTTTCACCGCCAGCTCGATACTGTCTGTCGAGCCGTAGACCGGCGCCTTGGTGGACACCGCGATCGTGGGGACAGCAGTGCCGTTGTCCATGGATGTCTCAGCGAGCAGTGGCATGATGGTGACGCGATTCGTGATTCCTTCTGGTGGTAGTGCCGGTTTCTCGCCTCGCTTCGTTGATCAAATGCGCGCGCTCTTCGGTTGCCAAATGTGACTGACTGACGGCGAAGCGACGGATCGGAAGGGGGAACGAACAGGGAGTGGGTGGTCCACGCACAACGACGAGCTCCAAAGATAGCGCTTCGCACGCACGCCGCGCAAAGTTGGGACTTGGGCGACGGTTGAGATGGAGCTGACGCTAAAAATACACGCTGACTCCAGTAACGCCACGCACGCGGAAGCGTTCTGGACGAGCGAGCGAGCCGAGTCGATCGAGAGGCAGGGAAGGAGGCAGGCAGGAAGGGAGCAGCGCTGTTTCGGCTTGTTTGTAGCTGCTCGTGGGTGCTCGTGCGCGCTGCTTTTGGAAACTGGCTGATGGGGGCAGAAAGGAGAAGTAGGTCAGTCAGTCAGTCAGTCACGCGCGCTCACCCACGCCTCAGTTTCCGCTCAAGTACGATTACGATTCTTTTTTTGTAAAAAACCTTAAATGTGCATCTCAAGGTTTTACTTGGATTGGGTTTTATTAAAGATGAAGAGTAAAATTTGCGTTTTTGAGCCTGTTTTAGCATCATAAATGAAAGGGAATCATTTTTGACAGGAATATGGTGTTTTAAGAAATTGAAAATGTCAGCATTTTGAAAATTTTGAAAAAGCAGGATTACGCTCCTGATTTTCTCAGTTTTTCTTTGGTCGGAATGGAATGAGTTGCGCTGGGCGTGGTGGGTGGGCAGCTGGCTGGTTGATGGTGTTCTGGTAAGGTAGCTAGAGTGAGTGGAGATGTCCCAAAGGCGAGCTCTCCAAAACTGGAAGGCGGTGAGAACGGAGAAGAAGGTTAGCGTGCGTGGCAATCCAAAGTGCTTTATCACCGAGTCATCCTCCGTTGCCACTGCCTGGAAGAGGGAATCCAAAACGAAATGGCTGGCGATGGTGATGATTTCGCCGCCGCCACAGCAATCGAGGAACTTGATAGCAGCGTAGCTCTGTTTGGGACTCAAACAATGATGACGCCAATGGGAAAAGCTTCCCCACGACCGGGGATGCTCTCCCTTAATCAAGAATCAACTGTCATCGTCGCATTTTTGGCGAGTGCTACGCTTTGACAAAGCATGTGAAACTTTCTTGCTCTTCGTGTCGTACTCGATTTGAGAAATCCGACACACCTGCTTTTTGCATTTGAGTCACGTCTCAATATGTACACTTTTTCTTTCGCGCGCTCGCACTCACTGCCAGTGTGTGAGAAGCTCGTTGGGAGCTCCACGCCGTTCATCGGTTCCGAGCTGGTGCTCTTGGCATTGCTGCTGCACGGCGACTGAGTCTCTTCAAGGGATCCGGAAGAATGATGAAGCTTTCGCTTGACCGAAGCCGCTCTTCGTTTCTTGGTGTTGGCATTGGAGGCATAGTGCGGATTCGATGGCTGTTCGAGCCACCCCAACTTCTCTGCGCCGGGGCTGCTGGGAAAAAGAGAGACTAGTGGCTGGCTCCACCCACTTTGCGCTTGAGCGCCTGGTGCTGGCGGAGTGGTAGGAGTTCTCGGAGGCGAGTAAGGAAGCGGGACTGGCGAGGCTGGCAGAATGACAGAGGCTGGACCATGTGGTGCGGCAGCAGCTGCTGCCGCAGCGCGCCAACCAGGAGAGCCGCAGAGGTGACAGCCGTAGCACAAGCAAGAGATCCTTGGGCTTCCAGCTCGGCACTCCAAGCTTGGAGCTTAGAGTCCAGGGGTTTCTTCCTTACGTAAACCAAAAACGATTTTTTGTCCATCGCGTGGCGACTTTGAAAAGTTTACTTGGATTCACTATAAAGTGAGCGATTTTTTTGAGCGTTCAATTTTCATACAAAGTTTGAATGAACTTTTCAAAGTGGACAAATGCACTTTGTCGCACACGCGATGATGACGCCATCTACGTGTAAACACAGCGCTGGCTCACTTTACAAAGTGAAAGTAAAATGTTATCAATTTGTGAGGGTATTATTGAGCAAAAAATTAAGTTGAAGGGGAGATTGCCCACCATCAACTGTGCGCCTTTTTGACTTGGATACATCCTCTGAGACCTGAACTAAGGCTGCTCAGCTCCCCATTGACGCCGCGCTTTCTCACCATAAAATGCCCAACGCAGTTTGGGGTCCATGGAACCACACACAGACACACATTCATATATTTGGTTTACAGCACTCGCTTCATCGCTTCCCCATGGCGAAAAGCACCGGGAAATTCATTCGGCTCGGGATTGCGAACGAAAACAGAAACAGGAACACGAGCCCGAGCGCCTGCACAAAGTAGAGCAGGCTGTGGTTGAACGGGAAGCTCTTGGCAAAGTACCCAAGCAGCGCAAAGAGCGCCGGCGTCACTGCGCTCGACAGCAGGAGCGCGCCGTACGTCACCACTTGCGCCGCGCGGTGCACTGCGAGCCGCCGGTCGACCGCGATCGAGTTGTCCAATAGGCACAGGATGCCGTGCATCGCGATCGCGCCAAACAGGTGCTTCACCACCAGCACCGTGACGACAATCGCGTACGCGAACGGCAGCTGGTCCGCTTTAAAAAGATCGATAAGCGGGAAACAGCCGATGATCGGGATCTGGAACAGCAAGCCTACGCGCAGCGTCGCCAGTGGGGTCATCATGTTCGACGAGAACGTCGAGAAGAACAACTGTACCACCAGCACGGAGAGCGCCATGAGCGTTGTGCTGCCCGCAACTGTGAGCGTGTTCGCAGCCACAGTCGCACGGATCGGGTGCGGCAAAGACGTGACGTGGCCGCCGTTATGGTCAGCTTGCTCCTCCTTGAAGACCCACAACGGGAAGATCTCGTCAAAACTGAGCTGTACAAGTAGCCAAAAGAAGAACACTGAGAGGACCAAGACCGCATGTGGTTCGCGCGTGATCGCAATCTCCGCAAAGACATCGGACGACGAGTGGTGGTCCAGTTTCACCACGTTCGCGCCTTCCATGTTATGCACTTTCTTCTCAATTGCTGTTGCCGCAAACTTGAGTGGTCGTTGCGGCGATGCGCTCGCGTTGTTGCGCGCCACGGCCTCCGTCGTGTTCGAATTCGACTGCGAGTGCACGACGATCGAAATCTCTTCGTCGTCGTCGAGGTCGTCCTGCAGTCCGTACTCCAAACTGTCGAAAAACGCTTCTTCGTCGCTGCCGTCGTCGTCGTTCGCACGCACGCTGCCAGTGCGGCCTCTTGCTCGGCTCTGATTGCGACTACCACTGCCACCAATGATCTCGATCGTCTCCTCCAACGAGCCCGTGGTCTGCTTCAGCAGTTCGTCCAGCGCTCGCTCTTGACTCGCTTTGCCGATCTCGACGCCATTACGACCACCGTAGCGCTTCGGCAAGCTGTCGACGCCAATCAAGCCGAGCAGCTCCTGTGTGACCGACTCCTTGCGGAAGAACGAAATTTTGTCTGCTGTCTTCTTCGAGATGAGCGGTCGCACCTTCGTCATCACCTGCGAGAACCACACCGGCGCATTGATCACCGCCAGTGCTTCCAGTTTGTCCGGGAACTCCTTTTGGAGATCTGACATAATCGAGCTCGCCATCTCCACCACACGATCGTCCGTGTCCATGAGCGTCAGCCCTTCCAAATCGATCACGTACACGAATTTCTGGGACGACTTGAGCAACTTGTCGACTGCAAACGACAGGAAAAAGCGGTAGTGCTCGCGAATATCGACTGTCGTAAAGCCTGACGAATGCAGCTTGTCCATTTTGATCTGGCCCAGGAAATCCCACACTACAACGTTCCCCTGCTCCGTGTATCCGTGGAAATAGTGCGGGATGATGCTTCGGATCATGCGGTAGTGCGGACGCGGCGTTGACAGGATCTGCTTCGTCGTTGCGCTGCGGTTGTGGAGGCGGAACGTCTCTTCAAACACGTTCTTCACGAGCTCTAGCGGTCGTGCGCTGTTGGCGTTCACCGGCGAGTCATCAAGCGCCGAGCTGCTGTGCTGCTGCACAAAGCTCGCGTCGTCGTCGCCAGCGAGCTGCATATATGACGAGCGGCTCTGCACGCGGAGCCCGATGAGCGTCACGACAGCAGTGATCCATGCGATCACCGAGACGAACGACAACGGGTAGAAGTACAGAAATGCATCCGCGTTCGTCGATGGATCGGCTTGTGCAAGCTTGTTCCCAAGCATAACCAGCAGAAACGTGACCGCTGCGCCGATGCCAATCCCCATGTACTTTGTCGACGACGCCAGGCGAGACTGGCGATTGCTATCAGATCAATGTAGGCACAGCAATTAGAATGGGGAAAAGAAATAGAAAAGCGCACTGTATCATAAACACAAATGCACACACACAACTACATACCCGCAAATCGTGTCGATCTCGATGAGCGCGACCGGGAGCACGCCGCTGAACAAGCCCGTCGCGAAGCGCACAATCGTCATCGCGAGCAGGCTCTGGCAGAGCAGCAAGCTGAAGTAGCCAGCGCCGGTGATCGCGAGTCCCCAGAGGATCACGCCCTTGCTGCTCTTGAGCGAGCGCGCGACGTTGATCCAGAGGCGGCAGCTGAGCACGTGGCCCAGGTACCCAGAGCCCGACAGCAGCGCCGTGTAGAAGCCGATGCGCGGGAACGACGTGTCTGGATAAAAATGCATCACGATCATCGGCGCGAGCGTGAGCACGACCGTGTGCGAGATGTACTCGATCATGGCACAGCCCATGAGGAAGAGCAGCCGCGCGTTGAAGCCTCGGCAGCACGCCATGCTGCCCGCGTTAGTTATCTGTGTCCTATGCACACGCGCACTGGTCGGTCACTAGGAGAGCAAGGCAAGTGAGCCAATGCACAGATAGAGGCTTGGACTCGTGGCGTCGTTGTGTGCGCGCGTTCGCTTGTGAGAGAGGGCGAAAAAGCGGTGTTCTCGTCCCATACCACCGCGTTCAGTCAAAAAGTCTGCAGCAATCACTCTGCCAAGTAACTGGTACAGTGACTGGTACATTCGGTGCGAAAAGGGCCAGAGTGAAGGGTTGGGGGAATTCGTAAAAAACGGGAGCAATTATACTGGTATTATACCGGTGTTATAAAACAAAGCCGGTAGTGTACCGATATGCCTTCTTCAACTCGGGCGGGTCAACGAGGCGGACGTTTTAGCATACTTTGATCAAATCAAACAACGGACTTGATTATAGTATGCAGAAAAATCGTCGCAACACAGAATGTCACTGGCATGTCAACACGCCATTCATCATTCGTCCACACTGTAGCAAGTCAATCAGACAGTCTGTAATCCGTTCGCATGAGTAGCTCCGCCACTCCCGCCCGCGCGCTCGCGCACCACTCGTTCGCGAACCTGGACGAGGTCACGTTCGCGCACTTACACTGGAGCATCGACATCGACTTTGAGCACCAACAGCTGCGTGGATCCGCCGAGTACGCGTTCACGTTCGCGCCAAAGTCGCAGGAGTCGCGCGACGCCCCCGTGCTCGTGCTCGACACGAACCACCTGACGATCGAGAAGACGTTCGTCGACGGTGAGGAGGTCGAGTTCCAGCTGCAGGAGGCGGATAAGGTGTTTGGCAGCGCGCTGGTGATCCCGATCACGCTCGACGCGAAGAAAGTGAAGGTGCAGTACGCGACGACCGAAGCCTCGAGCGGACTCCAGTGGCTGCCAAAGGAGCTCACGGCGGGCAAGACCCACCCGTACCTGTTCACGCAGTGCCAAGCCATCCACGCGCGCAGCATCGTGCCAGCGCCAGACACTCCAGCGTCCAAGTTCGCGTACTCCGCGTCAGTGACCGTGCCAGAGTGGTGCACGGCCTTGCTGAGCGCGATTGCCGATGACGAGGCCGGCGAAAAGGAGCTGACCAATGAAGGCAAACGCGTCGTGTCATTCCAGCAGCAGGTGCCGATCCCGTCGTACTTGCTGGCGATTACTGCTGGTCGCTTAGAGAGCGCTGAGCTGAGCCCTCGCTGTCGTGTGTGGGCTGAGCCGAGCGTGGTGGCAAAGGCTGCGTACGAGTTCGCTCAGACCGAGGACTTCCTCAAGCACGCGGAGGACATCACCGGCCAGGACTACGTCTGGAAGCGCTACGACCTCGTGTGCCTGCCACCGTCTTTCCCATACGGTGGGATGGAGAATCCGTGTTTGACGTTCGTGACGCCGACGCTGCTCGCAGGCGATCGCTCACTTGCCGATGTCGTCGCGCACGAGATCTCGCATTCGTGGACGGGCAACCTGGTCACGAACCACACGTGGAGCGACTTTTGGCTCAACGAGGGTTGGACGCGCTGGCTCGAGTGCAAGATCCTCGCGCGCATCCACAACGATCCGCTCGCGTACGACCTAAAGGCATCGATCGGACTGCGCGCGCTCGGCGAGTCGGTCAAGAACTTTGGCGAGAGCCACCCGTACACGCACTTGGTGCCAGACGCCGACAACGTAGACCCAGATGACGTGTTCTCGTCCGTGCCGTACGAGAAAGGCTTTAACTTCCTGCACTACCTCACGACTGTCGTCGGCGGCCACGACGTGTTTGAAGAGTTTGCGCGCGCGTACATCCGCAACTTCCGCTTCAAGACCTTGACATCCGAGGACTTTCGCGCATTTTTCATCGAGTACTTCACTACCACCGTCGACAAGAGGGACGCGATCAAGCAGGTTGACTGGCATTTGTGGTACCACACGCCGGGCATGCCGCCGATCCCTGCGAATTTCGACACGACACGAGCTGCACAGGCGATCGCGCTGGGCGAGCAGATCGTCGCGAGCACGGACCCCAAGAGCTGGACGAGCGTGTCTTCGCACGCGCTGAAGAAATGGTCGGCGACGCTCTGGATCCTGCTTCTCGACACGCTGCTCACGAACCAGTCGGGCAAGAGTTTTTCTCAATCCCACTTGGACGCGATCGACGCGTTCTGCCACAAGCACCTGACCACGACGCACAACTCTGAGCTGCGCTTCCGCTGGTACACGCTCTCGCTGCGCGCAAAGGATACGCGTCTCATGGCGAAGATCTGCGCGTTCTTGCAGGAGCAGGGTCGCATGAAGTACGTGCGTCCGCTTTTTCGCGACTTGTGCAAGACTGTCGGCCCCGAGCAGACTGTCGCGATCTTTGAGGCGAGCAAGTCGCTCTACCACCCGATCGCCGCCAAGATGATCCATCGCGACATCGCGAATGCGATGAAAGAGGTGGAAGTCCCCAAATCCAGCAAGTCAAAGGCGATGGTTGGCGTTGAGAAACGTGCCGCGTCTGGGTCGTGGTTTGAGCTCTCAGATGGTTACAACTTGGTCGCTGTGGCTCTTGGTATCGCTGCGATTGGAACGCTACTCGTTGTGTCAAAGCGTCGTTAAGAAGATTGCTTTGGGAGATACGAAGAGACGGAGATGCTTGTTAACACTTGAGAGCTTGAAGTTTGTTGCTTGTTGTTGTCCTGCTTACAGCATATTTGCTTGGGTTATACCTATAAAAATGCACCTCCTACCTCCGTCTTCACTCGTCATCATCATCATCATCATCCAATAGAACCGTTCAACTATCATCGTTGGGCTTTTCTTCACTTGTTAAATGTCTGGCAGATCTTCCATGTGCGGCTGCACAGGACTGATGGTCTTGGTGGTGAAGTAGACAAAGCCCTGAAGCGTCGCGACAAGCAGATTGTAGAGGACGATGAGCTTCGTCCAGCCGCCGTACGGGTACGTTTGCGAGCAGAGCACGGAGAAGAACAGGATCGTGAGCGCACGGCCGATATAGTTGCCCAGAAACGGGAAGTACGCCTCAACGCTCACGCCGTTCACGACCGACTTTAAATCGTAAAGGATCACCACCGCACCTGGGAAAATAACACAGCAAACGCAACATGTGAGCCACCCGTCCAATGACCTTCAGGCACGTACATGGACCACTTGGTTCTTACCGAATGCCATTGTGTAAAATCCGAGCGCGACTGCACATTAGTGAATGATAAACAAACAAATGACGTGTCAATGGATGAATGGAGAAAGCTTCAAAGCCAAATTGAAGCAGCACTTACCCGCAGACCACGTGAAGTGGATGAGCATGCCGAAGCCCTGGATGATCGTGAGCGCGGCCGCGAGCGTGTACATGCCGCTGACCGCGAGATCGATATTCGATCCGCGTCCGTCGTCGTACGACTGCTCGTGACTGGCGCCCCATCCGCCGCCGCCAGTGTTGCCACTGTCGCCTCCGTACGCGTTTGGCTGGTACTGTGGCACCGCATACGGGTGAACATTCGGCGCCGCATAGGGGAGTTGCTGCTTGACGTCATGACGCATGTCATTTTTCTCTTCTTCGTCGTGCGTGTCCGACGGGTTGCGCATCGCGATGTAGTTGTTGGTCGCATGCTTGGGGACGTTGAGTCCCGGCACGCCGCCGCGCATGATGTCTTTCGGCTGGAGCCCTGTCGCACCGCCAGCGCCGCCGCCGCCGTTCTGCTGGCCGTGCTGCGGGGAGCGCGAGGGCGAGCGCGAAGGCGCGATCGGCTGGTCCACTAGCGGCTGCTTGAGCTCTTCGTCCGGGAGATCCATTCGCACGACGAGCTGGCTGCTTGTTGCTGCTTCTTTGGCTTGATGTCTTTCGCTTCTTTTTCTTCTTTCTTCCTCTCTCGGCTCAGATGGTCGCTACTAACGTTGCCCGAAGAGAACGAAAGGTCCTTCTTTATGTCGCATTAAATCAACCCAGACCAATAGCAACTGTGTGGCAACATAGCAGAAAGTTTGCGTGCTTTTCGACATTCCAGCTCATTTTTAGCAAAATGAGCTCAGCTTCAAATGAATTAAACAGCTGATTTATAGAGAAAATGGCTACATGGTGTGTGTTCGTTCAACAAGAAAGAGCACGCGACCTAGCTAAAGGATTCGAGAAACCTAGACGATCTCCACATCCTTGGGCTTCTCTGGATAGATTCCTGAAGAAAGTGAAGAAGCAAAGACACACGTACACCCACTTGTGAGAACCCCAAAGTCACAAGCCCATAGCGGCTTTTCATGTCTTGTGCCAACCAAAATGTACCATTAAGGTGCTCGAGTCCGAGCATCAGCGACTGCGTGCCCAGGCGACCGTGTCCTTGAGCCTAACAGGAAATAAGCACAAACAACGATTTTGAACAAAGTCAGTTGAACATCGTACACACACCTCGTTAAATTTCCACAAACATCACCAGTACCTTCACGGCGATGTAGAGCTGGTTTGCGAGCGCAAGTCCAGGAAGCGACAGATTCATTCTGGAGGAGATCACAACATTACAACAATGTCAGCATCAATGATTTAACAAAGGATAAACACACAAAAAAGCCACGAACCTCTCGGCTTCTTTCAGCGCGATACCCATGTCCTTGAGGAAATGTTCGACAAAGAAGCCCGGGTCAAAGTCACGCTTCGCGATGCGCGGACCCATGTTGCTAATCGACCACGACCCGGCGGCGCCAGCACTGACCGCACGGATGGCCTCGTGCATGTCGAGACCCGCCTTCTTGGCGTAGAGCAGACCCTCGACGACGCCGATCATGTTGGTCGAGATCAGGATCTGGTTCACCATCTTCGTGTGCTGCCCAGCGCCAGCGCCGCCCATGTGGCGGATGTTCTTTCCCATCATGTTGAAGAACGGCATCGCCGCGTACACGGCATCAACGTCACCGCCGACCATGATCGACAGCGCAGCTTCTCGCGCACCAACGTCGCCACCAGACACTGGCGCATCCAATGTCGACACGCCCTTCTCCTTTGCGGCTTCGTAGATTTCCTTCGCGAGCGACGGCTCGCTGGTCGTCATGTCCACGATCACACCGCCGACTTTCATGCGCGAAAGCAGACCAGTTTCCGGATCCGTGATCACAGAGCGCACGTCACTCGGGTATCCGACAATCACAAACACGATATCTAAGAGAGTGCAGCGCAAGTAAACGTCAGCTTCTCTCGCTGTCATCACATTTTCAAAAAGAATCGCACAGAACAACACATACCTGAATACCGCGCCACTTCCGCTGGAGAGTCGACAACGACAGCACCTTTTTCACGAAGCGCCTGGCACTTCTCGGCCGATCGGTTGTAGACAGTGACTTCGTATCCTTGGCTCTACAATAGGTAGCATTCACAACGATTGGAGGTTAATGTTCTGCTTTGCCATCTCAAGAGCTACAACAAACGGGACGGCTTACCAGGATGTGACCACACATGCTGCTGCCCATGATACCGGTTCCCACCCATCCGACGCTACAATATGACACCATCGTTAGGTCATTTCAACGCAGTTGCAAGAGTGAGAGTCTAATAAGAATCGCGTCGTACCGGAGCTTCATACGGGACGCACTCACGAGGTCAAGAGCTTGCGCTTGGAAAATTGCTTTATCACACATGCAAAGACACAACGCATCCAGTTAGCCAGCCATTCATCACGTGGTTCGTTTCAACGTGAAAATCAATTTCCACAAGCCAGAGATAAACAACGCAAAACCACTCACGAGCAGTTTTGAGTGCGTGGTCTTCGAGTGCTTGGGTCACTGGAGCAGAGAGGTGGTGCTCAGCGACAGCAGCAACAGCAGCGGCGGCGGCAGCAGCTGCAGCGCCACCTGGAGACGCCACCCCCGTTTCCTCCTTCATTCGTTGCGCGCCAGGGACGACGAGCTCATCGTCAATCACGACGCGGCTCTCCGAGTACGACTTGAAGAGGTGCTCGCTCAATCGATGGTTGTGCTTGTTAATCTAATGGGAACGATAAAGTGGCTGTGAGTATGATGGCGTGCTTAATTTGCAATGCGAGGGAGCATAGTTGTCAACATACCTGCGCAACGACGCGGACGACGTACTTGTTCTTGCCGCTTCCCTCGCCAGGCTTTCGCTCGGAGATGCACGCGCGGATCATCGCTGGGCAGCCCATGTAGCGGTAGTGCTGGCGCGGGCGCTTGCCCTTGCCGCGCGGCTTGGTCTTCACGCCGTGCGTGCACAGGTAGAGCTTCTTCACAAAGCCGACGCTCTCGTCGATCGGCTCCTTGAGGCTGTTCCTCTTTGCCGCTCTGCTGTTGACAGCCTTCGCCGAGTCTGACGTGCGCAGACGCATCGGCTGGTGGGTCGCAATGCAGTACTCGTCCATGGCGCGGTGGAAGTCCTCCCATGACTCGTATGACTGCTCCATGCCGGCGCACTGTACGAGCGTGCCGTCGTCTTCCGCGATCGCCATCAGACGCGACGGGTCGTCATCCTCATTTTCGTCGTCCTCAGCGTCCTCGTCGTCGTGCATGTCCGAGTCGCTCTCGCGCTTGCGGTCTGCGAGCAGCGTCGTGTACACGTGCGCGCCGTGCTGCGCGTGCAGCCCCTGCAGCGCCTCGCCGGTCATCACAGCGACGCTCTCCGCCACTTCCGCGTGGGTGGGGACCGCGATCCCCTCGACACTAGCGTTGTCGTGACCGAGCGCGTCCACTTCGTCCTTCTTGCCGCCGCCAGTGCTGCTGCGGCGTCGGTCCTTCGCGTCCATTTTCGGCGGTAAGACGCACGGCGGATATTCGCTTTTTGAATCGTTGGAGGGACTGACTGCATGTGAAAAGAGTTCCAGGTCGGTTTGTAGGACTTCCTATACATTGGATATGGTGACCAATCAGGATCAATGTAGTCTTTTTCAGGTTGAGATTTATAGCTCTAGCTCATTTCTAAGGTTTTGTCACATCAGCGTTATAGGTTACAACCTTCCTATACATAATATATATTTGTTTTGTGATGGATCAAATCCATGCTGACCGACCGCTCGATATGTTTGTATGTTCACTTGGATTTCTGAGAAGAGACAAGAAGAATGGACCGCGCGTACAACCTGCGGTCGTCGGGCGTCAAGGTGCCGCGCCGCATGCGCATGCACAGCGAAGAAGACGACGACGAGAGCGACGAGGAGCACTACGAGTTCGAGAGCGCCGTGCTATCGTCGTCGTCCACGACCACGGCGAGCACCACGACGACGGCGACAAGCGGAGGCGGCGCGTCAGGGTTCACGCGCACGAGCACCAGCAGCAGCAACTTCGTCAACCAGACACCCGTTATCCAGCGAACGCTCTACACGCGCGCTGAAGAGGTTGAAGATGACGATGACGACGAGGAAGAAGATGCGGATGCGGACGACGATGAAGAGGAAGAAGGCGAGTACGTGGAAGTGGGTCGCTCGGCGCTTCGACGCCGTGGTGCAACTGGTGATGATGACGACGACGACGACGAAGAAGAAGAAGAAGAGGACTATGAAGACCGAATGGCTGCTGCAATCCGCGCACGAAGAGCGAACGTGAGAAATGCAGGCGCTGTTGCGGCCTTCTTTGAACGCCACCGTTGGACTGGATACGGTACGTGGTTGTGAGATAGAGCAAATTATGAAGCCATGATGATCCAAAAAACGAATGCTGCTTACTAACATGGATGCTGCTGCGGATTTGTTTTGTTTTTGTAGGTTTTGTAAAGCGCGTGATGGATTCCCAACGTGGTCGAAAGATCACGCGCCATGTGCGTCAATTCTGGGTTCGTGATGCAAATACCGCAGTATATTTTCTCTGATCACTGTGACTCGTTCCTCACACTGCCGTGTATTTTCTCTTGTTCCCACTGTTTAGCAATTTGTCCTCCGCAACTCCTTCATGGCTGTGAATGTGCTCTGGCTGCTGGCGCCACTGGGCTGCTTCCTCATCGCGATCATCGTGCCGCAGTACCTTACGACAGCGATCCGCTATGTGGACGTGCTGACGACGCGAGCCGCTGGCACGCAGTCAAACATAGGCAATTACGAGAAGGGCACCATGCGATCCATTGTGCAGGAGATCGTGGACGTGAAGCTGTCGTCAATGAGCGAAGAGCTCCTGTTTCTGCGCACGACGTTGCAGTCCCAAGAGCGTGAGGTCGAGGCGCTGCGGGTGCTGCACGAGTCCCTGCGCCACGTGCACGACGAACAACAGAAGAAGTTCAGTCTTGCGGACAGCAACAGCGCGATCTCGATCCACATTGAGCGCGTGATCTCGAAGCACACGGAGGAGCTGGTGAGTGTGATGGCGGTTGTTGATCTGCATCATCATCCCCCCAGCGGCATGCTAACCCAGTATCTTGTTATTGTTGTGTTTATCTGTAGTGGACAAAAGTGGTCGAGAAAGCGTCGAAAATCGAGACAGAGCTGTACGCAACGACGGAGACGCAGGCTACGATCTCAGATATCGTCAAAGACCACCAAGCTGAGATGGAGGTGAGTACTGTTTCCTATGCTGCAACAATGTTAATAGGGTAGTGCTGACCATTTGGTGTGTGTTTGGGTGTATTTCACCAGTCAATCCGAACCCTTGCTCAAGGTTCTGCGTTCTCTGGAAACGCGGAGGAATTTCTCAACAACCAGCGCGAGCTTCGCAAAGAGATCAGCGACTGGAAGGCGTCGCTTCAGCAAGAGCTGCAGACAGAGATGCAGCGCGAGATTCATGAAATCGAAGAACGCGTGTCCAAGTCGCTGCTGGCGGAGAAGAAGCTGATCTTGGACAGCGTCGAGAGTCTGCAGAACGTGAACGCGGCGGATCCGGCGCTCGTGTCACTGATTGAAGGCGCGCTGGTGGAAGCAGAAGCAAAGAAAGTGGGGCGTGTGGATTACGCTGCGCTGGCGAACGGCGCGGTGGTGATTCACTCCAAAGCGTACGTTGTTCATCGTCACGAATGGCTAGTTGGGGTGCGACTGTATCTGATGGCTCACATTTTGCTACCTCTCTGTATGATGTGTAGGGATTTGCTGTACCCAAACGCGTTCTCTCCCATCCAGATGCTGTCGAAGGCTGTTGGTTTTCAAGGAGATGGTGCTGGAAACGCGTTCACGTCTCCATCGTATTGCAAGGAACCGCTTCCGTTCTTTAGCTCGTTCCTGTCGTCTGGGGAGCTCCCGTGGTGGCTTTCTCGGCACAACGGACGTCCAGAGACTGCACTGTCGGTACGTGCTATCTATTGTAATGTGACTCATACCTACTACAATCAAGCCTGTCGGGCAATAACATCTCATTCGTCGGTGCATATACTGCTTATAGGAAACGATGGAGATTGGGAGCTGCTGGGGGATCGGTGGCTCTTCAGGAAAGCTTTCGGTGAAGTTTCCCACACGCATCATCGCAGACTCGATCACCATCGACCACATTCCGGAGCAGGTGGCGTCGGATTTTAGCTCTGCTCCAAAAGAGTTTCAGATTCTGGTACGTTTCCTATGATTGAAGATGCTCCAAGAAGCGAGTTTCTCAGTGTGCTGTGTTGTTCTCTGTGATGCCTGTGATTGCAGGGATTATCTGGAGATCGTGTGCGTAAGACAGTGGATTCGATTTTGTTTGGCAACTTTTCCTACGTTCGCGGCGGCGCGCCGTCCCAGACATTCAAGTTGATGTCTCCTATCGTGGGTTGCGTTTGTTGTATTGTCTCCCTCGCTCTTTGGCACAGTCTAATGGTTTGCTTTGATTGTGTGTCATCCAGAGCCAGCGTTCGCCAATTGATGGCATCACGCTAGAGATTAGCTCGAACCACGGCCACCACGAGTACACGTGTCTGTACCGTTTCCGGGTCCATGGGATGCCCGTGTGATTGGATTGATGGTTCCATGCCCACCTTTAACGGTTAGTAAATAGATGATGTTCATGTCGTGCCTTGTTTAACAACCTGGTGGCTTTGGCCATTCCTTATGTTGGGACGAAGGTGGTTCTATTCTTCTTTTGTTAGGTAGCTACTTGTGGGCACTAGAGTGGAGCTTGATCGCGTTCGTTAGCGTGCGCTTCTCACCCATGCGGATGTGCAAACAGGACCGCAGCCACGGCGCCATCCGCTGATCGTTCGCACGCAGGAAGACTTCATCATTCTGTTTTACGAAAGTTAACAGCAACCACTCGATGTTAGATCAGCTGGAACTGTGAAGCATCAAGCACGACACGAAGTAGAAAAATGGACGTACCTCGAGGGGAGTTTTGTGGGTCTGAAGTCGCTCTTGGCAGATTTCTTTCACGCTGTTTTGGATTTTGTTTTGAAGTGACGAAGGAACCTGCAGCAGCGAGGACTGGTCGAGTGCCGTTGCTGCCGCTTGCTGGAAAATACTCTGGAGCTCTTCTGGTGATGCTAGCAAGATCTGGAGCCATTGGTCTGATTCAAAGCTGAGCTGACCGTCATTTGTGAGCTGCAGCGTCTTTTTTGCGATCGCGCTTGGGTTGCTGTTGCCTCCGCCGCGAAATAGAGTCTGGAGAAGCTCGAGTTTCTCCCGCAGCATCGCATCTGATGGATGCAGCTTTCGCAGTTTTTCAGGAAGTGGGACATCAAAAACGTCGTACGGATTGGTCGGGAGCGTGAATCCGTAGTTGCGCAGCAGCCGCAGATTCGCGTGGTGGCCGTAATTGATGAAGATTTGCTCGCCCGGCTGGTACGTGCGCGTGGTGCGCACGGTGAAGCCCTTCTGCGAATCGAACCCGTGCTCGCACTCGTCACTATTACAATCACACCCCAGGAATGTCAGTATCAGCATGAGCTGTGTGGGTGAGGCGAACTGCAGATCACCCAAAGAGTCAGAATTTGGTTGTGTGCTGCGCACCCGTTGTCGCTGTGGTTGAACCAGTCGAAGAACGGGATGAGCGTGAACGGCTGGTCCTTTCCGGACGTCGCGCGCGACAGGAGGATCGACATCGCCCAGAAGAACGCTTCACGGTCCACGAAGTCGCTCGCGTTCCCAAAGAGGTGCTGGTAGATGGTCGAGTAGAACTTGGTGCTGCATTTATTGCCGAGAACCGTTGTTGAAAAAGAGAACAACTATTATTAATAAGCACTGTCAAGAAGCCATGACCACGCACTGCCCAGGCAATTCATTACCTCTGTTGGATCACGCGAGCCACATCTTGACAGCCCTCAAGCTCCTGGAACTGGTGGTCGTCCCAACGAAATGGCAGATCGACGTACGTCGGCAGCGAGTTGATGTAGAGATCCTCCATTTTCGCGTCCGTAACGTTGCTGAATACCACCTCCGGTAGCTGCGAGCGCGGGAAGTTCGCGAGCAAATGCACGCCCAGCAAGAGCGCATTCGGCACGAACGGCGACGCACTGAGCGCTGGATTACTCGTGAAAAGCTGGTTCAGTTGGCCCAGGAAGCCCGGCGCTTTCCTCTGCGCTTGCTCTAGTGCGCACTCAGCTGAGAAGGGAAACCAGGCGTCTGCGCCAGCCTGGAAGATCAGCGCGTCTTTGGCGATCGGCTCCTTCGCGACCACACCCACGCCCATGTACGGTATCACTCGTGCCTCGATCGCAGACGACACGACGCATCCGCGCGTGCGGCGCACCGCCTCTTGCACGCGCTGCAGCACCAGCGACGAGCTCATTCGTGCTTATATTGGATCAATTGCAAGATGACGCAGGTAAATCCAAATATACTTAATTGTGGGTGCAATACAATAGACAAATGAGAGAATGTGGAACCCTGTTTGTGAAAATGAGGACCCAAACTGAGCTCTACGCCAATCAAAACCCATTCTCAATTTTGACCAGCGAAGCCATCAACTCGCTGGCATTGAGCGAATTTACGAGAAGCACCAAGAGAAGCAGCAAGAAGCAAGAAGAGATGGTGAAGGTGGCGGCCGCAACAGAGGCGCCCAAGACGTCGGTGGAGGAGCTCGTGGCGTTCCTGTCGCATCCACGGCCGGAGTTACGCAAGTCTGCGTCCAGCCTGCTGATCAACATGACGGCGTCGGACCAAGGCATGCACCAGCTCATGCAGCTGCAGAAGTTCGATGTCATCCAGGCACTCTGCCGCGTCGTGAGCGACATGCGTCCGATCGCGGAGGACGCGATCAAGGCGCTGATCAACTTGACTGCGGCGAACCCTGCGGCGGCCGAGCGCACGCTCAAGTTTGACTTGCTCAACCGCGTGATGACGCAGATCGAGGACGACGAGTGGCGCTTGAAGGACTACTCGATGATGCTGCTCGCGAACGTGTCGACGACGCCCGAAGGTGCGCGCGCGCTCATGGGGTACGATACCAAGAGAGACGACGCGCTGATGGCGCTGCGCGAGAAGAAGATGCGCACGCTCACGACACTATTCCTGGAGAGCGAAGCCGAGCCAGAGGGCATCGATAAGGAGACGGGCGACGCCAAGTGGGACGATGAGTATCAGTACGTGGCGAACATCCTCGCGAACATCTCGCAGCTGGCAGAGGGACGGGACTTTCTGCTCAAGAACCGCGGCAGCACGACCCTGATCGCTGAGCTTCTACCGCAGTTACGCTCGCCGAATGTCGTGCGTCGTCGCGGGATCGCCGCCGCGGTGCGCAACCTCTGCTTCGACACGGACAACCACTTCTTCCTCTACGACCAACTCGACATCCCATCTAAGATGAACTACATCCTCGCGGGCCCAGAGCCGCTAGACGAAGACGACAAGCTCGGCATGCACCCGAGCGTGTACCGCCTCGGTGAGAAGAAGAAGCGCGAGCAGGACAAGCAGGTGCGTCTCGCCGCGGTCGACTGCCTGCTCTTGCTCTGCACGACGCGCAACGGCCGCAACGACCTGCGTCGCAAGAAAGTGTACCCGATCGTGCGCAATGCCCATCTCGTTGAGCCAGAAGAAGAGATCGGCGATCAGATCTACAAGCTCGTGGATTTTCTGATTCGCGACGAAGAAGGTGAAGAACCGGACTGGAACGAAATTCGCACCAAGGCGTTCACGGACGATGAAGCTAAAGAAGCAGCAGAGACTGATGAAGTGAAGGTCGAAGAGGTCGTGGAAGATGCTGTTGAAGAAGAAACTAAGCCACGAGGACGCCGAGAGCTCCCAGTCCCGTCCATTTCAGCGGAGAAGTCAGTCCTGAACAAGCCACTGCCGAGCGAAAAGCAGTCTCGTGCTCAAGCCGATGACGAAGAAGTGGACGATCTGCTGGCGGCATCGCTCGCGAACGAGATCAACCTGCTCGACGTCAGCAGTGACGAAGAGGACCACGAGGAAGACGAGGAGCCGGATGTGGACTAGGCGATGGATACTCCAGCTAAATAGATTTATATACACTCGCGCGTTGCTTTCGTGCCACCATTTTCACAATGTTGTGCGTCCATCTTCAATGCTCATAAAGGATCTTGCTTGTTGAATTACTTTCCGTTGCTTCCTCTCTTTGCTGCTTGGTCGTCTTGATCTAACTCGAACGACAACATGCACTACTATCTATCAGGTGAAAGGGCGAGTCAAACGGCGCAATAATGAAAAATATATACATAACACTTCACTCAGTGCTCACGCGACAGTGGCACTCTCTTTCTTCTCATCATCGTCTGCTTGCTTCTCTCCATGTCTTCGGACGGTTCACAGCAGCGGCGCTCTTTACATAACGTTCATATTCATTCACGGTCGGAGTTCTTGAGGTGGGTGGGTGGAATAACAATATTTACGCAGTCTCGTCAAATAGCAGCGGATGGGAGGATACGCCCATGAAGCGCTCCTTGGAGAACTTCCGGCGCACGGCGGTCAGCTTGCTGGTCTTGCCAACGCCGTTCTGCGCGTTCCAAAGCATCTCCTTCAGGTCTTCCATGCAGTCAGTCAAACTGTGCTCAGAGTACGACGAGTGGTGCTCCAGCGTGGATGACTATGGCACAAAGCACAATACTATTAGAATCACTGTTGACACGATGCTGAAGGGAAAGGCAAGAAGCTCGATCACTTACCCAAGCTGGAAGGTCTTGCATTTGGGTTCTAGCAATGTGCACAGCCGAGGCGGCGATCATCGATGGCAGGTACTTGATCATCTTGTACTCTTGCAAGCTGCGATCGATTACATAGTGAGCAAAATGTTCAACACGGTCGTCGGTGGTTCGGGAGGCTTTCAAGAAACGCTTCATGAACTGGTAGCCAGTTGGGAACGTGACACGGTAGCTGATGGCTGCAAGCATTTGCTCTTCCATGCGAAAGAGCTCGTCTCGGGTGTACGCGTTGTCGGTGATGCGGACAAAGTCGTCGGCTTCTGGAGGGTAAATCTCCTCGTACTTGGAGGCGACAAACAGAGCAGTCACACCGACAAGCTGCAATTTCTGGCGTGGGACGGAGAGGTCTTTCGCGAGGTACTGATCGATCAGGTGGCTGGCGATGTGGAGGGTCTGTGGTAGCAGGTCGTACTTGCAGTGAACGTCCACCAGCCAGTCGACCAAGATGGCACGCATCTTCGAGTTGATGTCGGATTGGCGGGACATGTACGACGCGCTCGGCTTGCGTTTCTTCTCATCTTCTAGTTGGTACTTGGTGATATCTTCAGCGTATTGCCAGCAAGCCGCTGGGTCCTGCTTGTCCGCGGAATCGATGTCATGGTTCTCCTTCTGCTTGATCTCAAGAGGCGATTGGTCCTCCGCAGGAAGAAGCAATGGCGAGTGGCCCTCCGCAAGATCCAACGAACCGAAAGTGCGTGCGACTGGCGTGGTCTCCACGAGCTTCGCCGAGATGATGGTCTGCGTCGTACGCTTCACCAACTGCTTTTTCTGCATCGCCACAGCGGTGGTTCTCTTGACGCTGAGCTTGTTGGTGACATCGCCGAGTACAGGACGGCGCGTCGTGGTGGATTGCGGCTTGAGTCCGCGCGGACGCTTCTCCGCCTTGCCAATGTCATCCATTACATTGAACGCCTATCATATCACATCGATTGCACAGAAAGTTGGCACGCAATCCACACACAGCCAGTCGAGCAAGTGTCCATACAGTAAAATGCATCACATGAATGAAAAGAAAGGGGGGGTAATTACCTTGCGGCTTACCTTCGCCGGACGCGAGTTGAGCGCGTGCGGCGCCTCGTTCTCATTGTTGTGGCTGATCGTCGACGGCATCGCGGATGTAGACAGGAGGTGGACGTTGGCGTCGTCGTAGAGGTCTTCGTCGGAGGGTCTTGGGAAGTGAGCGTGTGGGGCGAATGCTTCACACAGACAGGTAGGCAGCAGACACAGGGGGATGTGCTTGTGAGGCTCGGTTCTTTTTCAAATCTCCAAACAAACAAACGGGCGAATGAATGAAAGCCTTCTTCCCTCGCAGCCTTTCATACAAAAACCAAATGTTTTTTGAAAATTCAAACAATCGAGCCACACACAGAATCCGGATTTTCAAAAGCCAAACCGTACCCTTACGTTTGTGTAAAGTACGAAAGTACTGGTAGTAAGTCATATCCTTTGATACCGGTTTTAATATCGGTATTGAAGAGCGCTTTGTTTGAGGCAGAGCTCTCTATTCAAATCGGGCTTCTATTACGGATGAATCATGATGACGTCGCGTTTGCGCCAGTTCGTTCCCCTGAGTCGCGCTCCACAGCTCGCACTAGCTCATGGCCAGCTAGCTCACTACCTAGTCATGTGCGTTCTCGAAAGCTATTGCTGTGTGTATGTGTATGCGCATGTGCATGAGTGAAAAAGGCACAATGGCCGACTCTAAACTCCATCTTTCCGACCTCAAGCCGAGTCACATGTAGACGCCAGTTCGGATACAATTCATTCATTTTTTATACCGTACTGTACAGTCACGATGGGTCTCGCTCCATCGTTTCCACGTGGCTTTCCTGCCTACCCGCCCGCCCGCCCTTGAGCCACTTTCCTGACACGGTCACACAGTCAAACATGCACACACATACATGGGCATAACATGCCCTCTCAGTCACGAAAAGATCGAAGGAGGAGCAGATGCTTGTGAGGAGCATGTGTTTTTGCATTCACTCAAGCTTGACCTGCTCGTTTGGCTCCTTTCCTTCACACTCGACTCAGGTGTCGGCGGCATTCGCATGCGCATGCATTCACAGTCAGAAACCCACAGCCCACTGTGTAATCTGACAATGTGGGACGTCGACACACATTTCAGCCAATCAGCGCTTTCTCTTCACGTAATTACGCGCGTAAAAAGTCAAAAGCCGTTCAACCCCCTCAACAGCATCGATCCTCAGAGGTTGCCTCGTGGTGACTTACTTCAACGCCTCTGAATGCGAATTTCCCAATCCATCGCAGCTCCTCCCTCTCGCTCGCTCGCTGAGCAGCTCTCCCTCTTGTTTGCTCCCTTGGAAAGAGCGCAAAGAGCAACGAGCAAGAACGGAAGAACGGAAGCTCGATGGCCGTCCGCCAAGTGAAACCACCTGCTCACTTTTGATTTCGATCCGTCGTGCGTAAGTCGGTTCGTCGTCCAGCCTCCAGCCAGCAAGAAGAACAAGAAGAATCAGCAAGCCAGTCACCAGCATCATGTCGGCCCCTATGAAGAAAGTGGAAACGCTCGGCAAGCGCAAGAAGTCCATCGATGGTGCGTTTGAATGGGCCAACATGCTACGCAGTTGCTACCATGCTTCTGAACTGTCTGCATGGCGACCTGCGTGCGCTACGAAGGGTCGCCTAGAGGACAAGAAGCCAGCCAGACAGACGGCTGCAGAATGCAACGGCATTTTCGATTGGGACATGAGTTCACTGATCGACATGTACATATGTGTGTTTCCCTTTGCTGGTTCTTGCAGCGGAGAACGTCAAGCAGATTGAGAAGAAGGATGAGTTCAACCCGAACGCGTACTACGTCTCACTGACGTCGCACGCCGAGCAGTTCGGAGTGGATCCAGTGCGCATTCGTGTGAGTGCCGTGCTGCGCTCACTCTTTTTCTCTATTGACTTGTTGGTGCAGACGCCTAATTCCTTTACCTATGCGCTGTGTTTTTATGTGAACAGTGGGGACAGAAAGAGCCTGAAGTGCGTGGACCGATCATCGGCACCAACCGCCACCACAAGTACAGAAACGCCATCGGTGCGCACGGCGGTTCCTACTGCATCTACCGTGGTCTTGCTGTAAGTCGACCCTGCTACTAACACCATGATCATAGTGGAGACATGAGCTGACACGAACTTTGGCTACTATCCTTTCTTTTTTTCTAGATTGCTTCCAACGCCATGGACAAGACGTCGGTTCCGGACCTTTCCAAGACTACTCCAGCTGCCAAAATCGGCCCACACCCATCCTGGTTTGACCCAGAGAAGGTAAGCTCTATCGCCTTTACCCTCTCTTCAACTGTGGTCGTGGCACAATTCTTACTCTTCTGTGCTATGTATTGAGGATGACAGATTGTGACCATTGACCCATTCGGTCACTGTGTCCTGGAAGCTTTCCCGGAGCACTTTGCCAAGGGCTACGACATCCGTCCAACCATTGCCGTCACGAAGGCGCACATGGACTTGCCTGAAATCCAGGAGGCTGTGCGTGCTGGGCGCCTGAAACCAGATGGCAAGATCCTGAAGGAAAACTCGCAACTTGTCATCACGAAAGCTGCAATTGATCCTGTATGGTATCTTCCGGGTGTCGCGAAGCGATTCAACACCACGGAGGCAAACCTGCGTCACCAGATTTTCCAGGAGACGAATGGCATGTACCCAGAGTTGGTGACTCGTTCCGACCTGAAGGTGTTCTTGCCACCAATTGGAGGGTACGTCGTCTTGATGATGCTGTCTGCCTGTTTGATGTGTGAGTCGGTTGGCTATGAAAACTAACTGGATTTCTGGTTTTCACAGCATGACCATTTACATCTACGGTGACGTGAGCTCGATCTCAGACCCAACGAAGAAGCTGGCGGTGCGTGTCCACGACGAGTGCAACGGTTCCGATGTGTTTGGATCCGACATTTGCACGTGCAGACCATACTTGACCCACGCTATCGAAGTGTGTGTTGAGACTGCGCAGCAAGGAGGGTACGTTTGTGTATTGTTTGTCTTTGTGCGATATGACTGACTGATATTTTGTTCGGTTTTGCATGTGTGCAGAGCTGGTGTCATTGTGTATTTCCGTAAGGAAGGACGCGCGCTTGGAGAAGTGACCAAGTACCTTGTGTACAACTTGCGCAAGCGCCAGGAAGGCGGCGACAGTGCGGAGGAGTACTTCAACTGCACGCAAACCGTCGCAGGTATCCAGGATGTTCGTTTCCAGGCGCTCATGCCAGATGCGCTGCACTGGCTTGGAATCACGAAGATCGACAAGTTTGTGTCGATGAGTGACATGAAGTATGACGCGATCGTGAATTCGGTACGTGCAACCACGTTTATTCGTTTGGATATGATTGCGTAAGTAGCTCCTAACAATTTTGCATGCTTTTGATCCCCAGGGTATCGAGATTGTGGAGCGTATCCCAATTCCAGAAGAATTGGTGCCAGAAGATGCCAAGGTCGAGATTACTGCCAAGGTGTTTGCTGGCTACAATGGTGGCAACGTGTACCAGGTGGACGAAGAGAAGCTCAAGTCGGTCAAGGGTCGCATTGATTAAGGGAGAGTTTTCAAAGAGCGTGCGTGCGTGCGCTGAGTCAAGTGTGGCGTTGTGGCATGCTGACTGCAGTGCACACTGCAGCAGCTCTTTAAGATTTCGTTAGTGCGCTGGAGAGAAGGATGAAGCAACAGGGAGCCTGCCCCTACCTGCAGGTAGGTTTCCGTCAGTAGTAGTCGTAGTAATGACGAGAGGATAGATGAATGGAACGAAAGAGAATGACTCGAGAGCGTCGTGTCGTTCGTCCTGTTCATTTGTTGGACTGAATCAGGAAGGAAGTACGCTACTAAACATTTGCATTTTTGTGTATGATTGTTTCTTCGGGTGTATGTGTTTTGTGACTTTGTTGTCGTTCTCTTTGGCTGTGTCGTTGCGCACGTTTTGAGATCTTCTGATCCGACTGAACCCATTTTTCAAACTGGATCTTCAACTTGAACGACTTCTATCAATGTCTGAATAAAGGACGGTCCTCTATTCAAAAATTATAAGTACATGCTGGTTTTTCTAGTTTTGTCAACTTTTTATTTAAAAAAAATAATTGCTGAAATGCTGAAATTTGCTCGTGACGGGTAAAACGCGGCAAAAAAAGATCCGCTCATGTTTTGATTCCTTCTCTGAAAATCAAAGCAAACGCTCTCACTCATCGGACTAGGAAGAGCACACGAGCACCGCACGAGCACCACACGCAGCGAAGCGAAGGAGAGAGGGAAGAAGGCACGATGATCCAGTCCATGTTCATCATGACCACCACCGGGTACGCTGCCTACTCCTTGTTCTTCCCCTCTTGCGCGTCCTCCTTGTCCTCTCTATTCACTCATCCCCTTGACCACTGGCATTGATTGACCTTTGCGCTCACCGTGTGCGAATGTGATTAGTGAGGTGATCATCGAGAAGCACTGGCGCGGACTCACGAGCCGTAACGTGTGCGACTTCTTCATGGAGGAGGTGAACAAGTACAAGGAGCGCGAGGACGTGCCGCCGATCATCACGACCAGCAAATACTACCTCGTGAGCGTCTTCCGTGACGACCTGTTCGTGCTAGCGGTCGTGACGAATGAGGTTTGTTTGTTACGTTGCTGTTGCATCCTTGCACCAATCTACTGGTAAACTCTAACCGCTCGTTTGCTGTGTGTGTGTGTTCTCGTTCGTATTATAATAGATCTCGCCGCTGTTCGTGATTGAGTTCCTGCACCGCGTGCTCGCCGTTTTCCGCGATTACTTTGGCACATTTGACGAGAACTCGATGAAAGACAACTTCTCGACCGTGTACCAGGTATGCTCCCATTTTGCCTGTAACTCGCATCAATATCGCAAGTCACTCATCACGATTCATTGTGATTCGTGCAGCTCTTAGAAGAAATGCTGGACAACGGGTACCCACTCACAACTGAGCCGAACGCGTTGAAGGCGATGGTGGCGCCTCCATCGACTGCGAACCGCATTGCCGCTATGGTGTCGGTACGATCGTGCTATGCTTGACGATTCTATGCTACTGCGAATTTGGAAACCTCACTGATCTGACAATTGTGTATGATCCCAATATGTTTTATCTCGAAAACCCAAGGGCAAGTCGCGCGTGAGCAACACGTTGCCAGAAGGCGCGATCTCCAACATTCCATGGCGAAAGAGCGGCGTCAAGTACACGCAGAACGAGATCTACTTCGACATCGTGGAAGAGATCGACGCGATTATCGACAGCAACGGTCAGATGATCTCGTGCGAAGTGAACGGTGTGATCCACAGCAACAGTCGCCTGTCGGGCGTCCCGGACCTCACAATGGTGTTCACGGACCCATCGGTCATCGACGATTGCTCGTTCCACCCTTGCGTGCGCTATTCGAGATACGAGCGCGAGCGCGTGATCTCGTTCGTGCCGCCAGATGGACAATTTGAGCTCATGCAGTACCGCGTCCAGGTGCAACAGCTCATTCCGCCACTCTACTGTCAACCGCAGATCTCGTACAACCAAAATGGCGGCGGCACTTTGGATCTGCAGATCGGGACGCGCGGCATGCCGACGCTCGCGTCCAACTCGAAGAAGAGTCTCCAGATCGAAGACGTGACGGTGGACGTGACGTTCCCGAAGAGCGTGCGCACAGTGGATGTGAACACGGAGTACGGCAGCTGCCTCTTTGACGAGTCCACCAAGACCGTCAAGTGGACGGTCGGCAAGATGGGCAAGAAGGGCGGGAACCCGAGCCTACGCGGCAACATCATCTTGCACCAGAACGCCGCAACCCCGGATGAGAAGCCAATCGTGCTGCTGGGCTTCAAGGTGCCGATGGCGACCGTCTCGGGTTTGAACGTCGAGACGCTGTTGATCACGAACGAAAAGTACAAGCCGTACAAGGGCGTGCGAACGCTCACGAAGGCCGGCCGCTTCCAGATCCGAACTTAAAAGCTTGCTTAGAAAGACAAGGACAGGCAGGAAGCACGGATGGGCGATCAGGTCAATAAAGGAAGTGGGAGAAGATGACAAACATTGCGTGTGCATAACTAGCAAGTAAATGCATTGCGCGTAACAACAAGAATGTGCAATGCACGTGTGGTGGACAATCAAGTGATTGATGCATTCCCATCGACTCGTTGGCATTCGCTTGTGCTCTACTTTTCATGCTCAATTTGTATCCACCAACAGCAAGCATACACAGAACACACCGCAATTACAGTGTCGTTGCCAGATGCTTGTGGAGTGCGCTTCGGTATTCGCACACAGGCGACGCGTGTTGAAGCGATCCGCTGGATGATGTCGAAGTTGCGCTTACCACCACTCAAATGCAGCTTCAATGTCCTGCCCAGTTGGAAGTCACGCCAGCCTCCCCACCCATCATTATTTCCACCAATCACATCTCTTAACACTATTTTCCAACCAATCATACACCTCCAATGACGTCCCGAACGATTCATTTAGTTAAATGAGGGATCAATGTTGCTGCAAACGGACAGCCGCACGCGCAAGCAAGCGAGAGCAAGCCCAGAACGAACGGACCTGCTCGCTCGCCCGCCCCCACAAGACAATCGCTGAAGTTGCGCACACACGTCGTCGCCACACACCCGCCAGTACAAGTACAAGTACCATCATGAGCGAAGTCACGGAGCTGCACAACCGCTACGAGCACCCGCTCGTGTCGCGCTACGCCACCAAGGAGATGAGCGAGATCTGGTCACCGGACCGCAAGTTCTCGACGTGGCGTAAGCTGTGGCTCGCGCTCGCGACTGCCGAGAAGCAGCTCGGCCTCGCCATCACGGACGAGCAGCTGCAGGCCATGAAGGAGCACTTGACCGACATCGACTACGAGTACGCCGCTGAGATGGAGAAGAAGTTCCGCCACGACGTCATGGCACACGTGCACGCGTTCGGCAAGGCCGCGCCAGTCGCGATGCCGATTATCCACTTGGGTGCTACGAGCTGCTACGTCGGTGACAACGCTGACATCATCCAGGTATGTTGTTATATGCAATTGCGGCTGCTGCTGTCTGCATATTGAAGTTGCATCAGGAAGAGCAGCGATGCAACAATCCTGAGTGTTCAGCATTGTAGGCTAACTTCAATGTGTGATTGCTGGGATGTTGAACTTGGTTGTTTGGGGTTTAGATCAAGCAAGGCCTGCAGTTGATCCAGCGCAAGCTCATCAAGTCGATGAAGACCCTCGCGGACTTTGCGATTGAGTACAAGGACATGCCAACCATGGGCTTCACGCACTTCCAGCCAGCGCAGCTGGTGACTGTCGGCAAGCGCGCGGCGCTCTGGCTGCAGGACTTGTGGCTGGACTTCCAGAAACTCGACGACCTGATCGAGACTCTGCCGCTTCGCGGCGTGAAGGGCACGACCGGCACGCAAGCCAGTTTTCTCGACCTGTTCGAGGGTGACCACTCCAAGGTCAAGAAGCTGAACGAGCTCGTGGCCGAGCAGATGGGATTCAAGAAGGTCATCCCGCTCTCTGGCCAGACCTACAGCCGCAAGATCGACTACTTTGTGCTCTCGGTGCTCTCGGGAATCGCGCAGTCGGCGTACAAGATGGCTGGTAAGTTTCCGTATTACTTGCTGTGTGCTATTTGAAAGGAAATGCGCTTGTGGCTAACTCACGTTTGAATTTGCAGGTGATATCCGTCTTCTTGCCAACATGAAGGAGATTGAAGAGCCATTCGAGAAGAACCAGGTACGAATGTTGATGATCATCTACTGCGTGAGCATTGCCACCAACTAACACTGAACTTGAACTTGTTTCAAAACAGATCGGTTCCTCTGCGATGGCGTACAAGCGCAACCCAATGCGTTCGGAGCGCATTTGCAGTTTGGCGCGTTACGTCATCTCGCTCACGGACAACGCGGCGCAGACCCACGCTGCGCAGTGGTTTGAGCGCACGCTGGACGACTCGGCCAACCGTCGCATAGTGCTTCCAGAGGCGTTCCTCGCCACGGACGTGATCTTGAACATTGTGACGAACGTCTCGGACGGTCTCCAGGTGTGGCCGAACGTGATCAAGGCGCACATCAAGGCCGAGTTGCCGTTCATGGCCACAGAGAACATCCTGATGGCGTGCGTGAAGGCCGGCGGCGACCGCCAGGAGCTCCACGAAGCGATCCGCGAGCACTCGATGGCTGCGGGCAAGCGCGTGAAGGAAGAAGGCGCGATGAACGACCTCTTGGAGCGCATCGCTGTGGACCCGCTTTTCAAGCCTGTGCACGACAAGATGGACACGCTGCTCGACCCGTCGCTGTTCATCGGCCGGTGCCCGCAGCAGGTGGAGGAGTTTGTGAACGAAGAGATCGCGCCGCTGCTCAAGACCCATGCGCACCTCTTGGACGTCCAGGACCTCGACACTGTGAATATTTAGGACCGACGTCTTTTGTTTCCCCACGAGGAGAAAGAAGGTCAACGAAGGGTGCGTCCGATTCGCTGCTTGGGATTGAAGAGCTCCAGATGAGTGAGTGGGTGGATCTTCACCAATCCGTTTCCATTTAGCCCTCATAATCTGACAGAGTTGGCGAAGAACCTCAAGCAGGTTTGCCAGTTAGTATCGACGTATCCTAACTTCCTCTCAGATCCAATTGCACAAAAGCCCCCGTTGCATGCATTCATTCTCGCAGAGGCTTTTCCACCACCACCTCTGATAGCCCAACCCGCCAAAGCCCGTCCGCCCCGCTTCAGCTCGAGACAGCATCTTTGGACACGAGTCCGTGGCTCTGTTGTTGACGACACCGACGACCTGGCACTACTGCGTCCACTCTTGAAAACTCTGGTATGATAGGAGCTGGAGCTTGTGCTGCTGCCGCGGGCTCACTGGGAGCAGCCTTGGCGGGAGCTTTTTTTCGACCGCGCCGCTGGCTGCTTCTTCTTGTTAACGGGCGGCTGTGTTGACGGCGCCTGGGAGTGAAGCAGCTTGAGCACGGGCGAGCACTCGCACCGGAGGTGCTCATTCAGAGCCACGATCTCCATATTCAGCGAGCGTGCCATTCAAATCTCAAAATGATGGAGCCGAAAAAGCAGAAAATCCATGGGTACCCATGGTGCCTTTTATTTATCACGAAGACCTCTTTATCTAAGGCAGATGCCACGGAATTCCAATTTTTAAAGCAGCTTTGTATGGCAAAAATTAAAATCGTGTGGCGGTATACATCCAATCCCCTCAGTATACACCATTATTGCTTTCCAATATCTACACTAAGTGCTCATGAAGTTAGAATCCCGTTGTGTTTACGCTAGATAGACAGGATGTATCTTATGATGCAAAGAAAACTTACTTATATAAAGGTTTGGTATACATTATAACATATAAAGGTGATAATATACACACTGGAAATCACGGCTGATATTTGTATGCGAATTCCACCATGCATCAATTAGTCACACACTCACTTGCTTTGCTTTATGGTATTAGTAACAAAGCCCTAGGGCTTTATCGAATTAGGGACAAATCACTGACCGTGTTTGGCTCTCTCGCTCTCTCTCATTGTGCCTTCCAGCCCACCAAAGCAGCCCGTCCGTCCCGCCTCGCCCGCCCGCCAGACACAGTCAACGAGAGAGCGAGAAGCAAACAGACTGCTCACTCACTCACAAACCCATGACGAGCAGCGGCTCCAGCAGCAGTGGCGCGGGCCAGTCGGACGACGACGAGTTCGTCGTCGCGCCCCCTGCGCCTCCCGCGCCGCCTGCGACCCCCGCGGACCTCGGTGCCGTGCAGGAACTGGCGCAGATCTGCCACTTCTGCGCCACATTCCGCGCGCCGCTCAAGCTCTCGGGCTTTACGCGAACGGTGCGTTTTCCCTCCCGCTTTGACAATTTGAATTTCAACTCGCGCGTTTCCCCCTTCCCGCGCAAGCGATAGTGTGCCCACTCCGACGCGCTTCATCTGCGTTCCCCTCTCATCGAGTGCCTTGGTTGCGCTGTGAAGCGCGGACGTTCTCTGGCGAGTTGGTCGAATCGGGAATCGCGAAGGCGGAGGGGAATGAAGGGAACGTTGACGTGCGATGTTCTGATCAAGTTGCTCACGTGTGCGTGCGTCATTCTGGCGGTGGACCATGTCACGGGTGTATCCATCTTCTTGTCC
>JAADVO010000210.1:0-44665 GCA_023335655.1 Globisporangium spiculum | reverse complement strand
GGCGAGGTCGACCATGTCGAAGCCAGCGCAGCGCAGGAAGAGCGCGCGTGTGCCGTTGGCGTGGAGCTTGCGGAGCGCGGCTTCGTCGGCGGTGTCGTTGACGAAGATAACGACGCCCTCGCAGCCATCGGCGAGCTGCGCGGTGTGTACGCTCAGTCGGTTCTGGAAGAACCTGCAGCATCATACAACCATCCACACAGATCAACTAACTGTCACTAACTGTCACTAACTGCCAGCGCTCGATCATGCATACATACACATTACGTCAAGATGCTAAGAGACACACGTACAGGAACTCGTGCTCGGGCGTGACGCCCACCTGCTGCGCGATGTCCTTAAGCGAGTCGATGTCGTAGGCGTGGGCGGAGAAGAACGCGATCTTCATGCTTGCTACTTGGTGGTGAAGAGGGATAGGATGGGCGGGGGCTGCTTGGTGCTTGGCGTGGCGAATTGAAGAATGAAGAAGCGTTTATCATTTGGCCAACCAACAAGGGATCTGTGGGCAAGAAGGCTTGCTTTCGCATGTGTTGGTTGCGCAGACACGCGAGAGCCCTCCTTGCTTCAACCACTATCGGAAGGTACTTTCGCCTTGTCAATTGAGTACCCTCATTAGTTTCACTATAGTGCTGCAGATTTAAAACAGAATACAGGGCTTTTTGCACTTTGGAAAACATTGACTTCCCAAAAAATATGCACAAAGGGAAATAAAAGTACGATGCCTTTATTGTAATATCTCCTCAAACAGGACTTTTGCCCTTGTAAAAGTAAGTTGGTGGCCTCCCAAAAAGTGTGCACATGTCGCTCTTTCTATGAAGGTTTGCGTGGAGTCAGAAGCGCATCTCTAGCCTGCATTTACTATTCAGTTTCTTCATAGTTTATTCAAGACAACTGGCAGTTCAAAATCAACAGCACTTCACAAAGAAAGCAGCATGGACGTGGTGACGGCAATCGAGGCGCAGCAGAAGACGCACCCGCCGCTCGCGGGCCTGCCGCTGGCTGCGCAGATCCTGGACGACCTGCCGCTCTTCATCGGCGAAGCGCGCGCCGCTACCGTACGTGTGTGTGTTTACCTCTCTCTCTGTTGGTGTTTGCCGCTCATTCATCCATCCATCTGAGTTTGTGAATGTGTCAATCCGTGTGCACCACAGGATGGCGAGTTCCTTCGCGAGCGCGGCATTGGAGCAGTCGTGTCGCTCGGCACCGGTGACATTGCAGCAAAGGTGGGTGCCAATAGACAATCTCCATACAACAGTGGTGGCATGTAGGTATCATGCATTCATCTATCATGATGACTACACCTTCATGGTATCAATCTGCATCGTGTGTGGCGTTCGTATCATCAACTAGCCTTCGCGCGTGCACTGCGTGGACATCCTGGACATGGAGGAGGAGCTGCTGCTGCCGTTCTTCCACGAGTGCATCGCGTTCATCCGTGCAAACCTACAGGAAAACAGCACGGCAGTGCTCGTGCACTGCGTCTACGGCCAGTCACGCAGCGCGGCGATCTGCGTCGCGTACCTGATGGCGACGCGACGAGTGTCGCTGCGAGACGCGTACGACGCCGTGCAGCGCGCGCGGCCGTGCATTTACATCAACTCGGGCTTTCTGCGCCAACTGGAGCTCTTTGAGCGCATGGACGCGGTCGCAGACATCATGGGCGACACGCCAGCGCACGCCGAGGTATGTTTGGCTATGTTGATGAGAGTAGATAATGGATATTGCAGCACGTGCAGCTTGTGTGCTGACGTTCATTCAATTGCTGCTATCTATCTAGTTCCGCACGATAATGGCTGCGAAAGAGCGAAGCCAGGCAGGCACCGCCGAGATCCACGGCGTCCCGCAGCTGACACTCCCGAGACGCGTGCTCCACTGCCGCAAGTGCAGCTGTCTGCTCGCCACAACGCGAAACGAAGTGGTGCACGGGACTGCGAAGAAAGCAGGAGAGAGCAACAATGTCCGAGTCTGCGGCGCGTTCTTCGTTGAGCCCATGCAGTGGATGGTGGAAAGTGCTGCTGGTGGTGGTGGTGGCTACGGGGGATTTGCGAGTGTGAAAGAGGGAAAGCTTGCGTGTCCGTCGTGCAAGGCAAAGATCGGGTCGTGGAACTGGATGGGCGTCAAGTACGTGTTGTTTGTGCTTACAATGTTGACAGGTGGGGTGTTGGGTTTGGATGCTCCATGGTGCTGACGTGCTTGTGATTGCTGTATATTTCATCACGAATCAACTCCAGATGCCAGTGCAAGAGCTTCGTGAGCCCCGCGTTCCAACTTTTGCCAGGTCGTACCGAGTTCAAAGGCGCTCTCTGATAGATTTGCATGAGAAAAAACACGGTACACGTGTATGGTATTTGCAAACACGCATCGCATCGCATCCGTTCCAGGCCAGGCGACACGTCGCTTCATGATCTTCACCGTCGATTGATTGTACTTGCAGATAGCAGCAGAGAAACCCGCAGCGGCAACATGGGCGTCACCGCGAGCAGCTCAGTTAGTAGCGGCAAAGACGCATTAGTATCGGCGCCGGCACCTGGACAACCAGCATCGTCATCGTCGTCGCCGCTTCCAGAAGCGCTTTTACTCGTCCTCGGATCAAGTGAGGGGGGATTTGTTATCCACCGGTCATCTAGTTGTAGAATCTCAGCATTGTCGGATCGCTATTGCCCTTACAACAGTGTCGTATGAGAAGCTTCCACACCTGCTTCGCGCCACGCAACGCTCGTTCACACTAAATCTCCAGCAGCTACGTCAGCTATTCAACGATGATGCGAATTCGTCTTCTGCTATCGAGACAGTGCTCAGCATCTTTGACATCGCTGGATGTGGCCAAGTGGACTTGTGCGAAGTGGTGGCGAGCCTGATCTTAGCCTCACCTTCGCTTGAACGACGTGCCAAACTCAGAGGTACTGCCAGTCTAGCATATAGCTCAGCGTCCAAGTAGAGTCGAGTAAGTTCTTTCTTACTAGTCACCCGACCGATTGACACTGTTATCTCTTGGGTTCTTCTTGCTCAGCTGTTTTCCAGATCTTCAACGTGCCCAAGTACCGCGTGGGTCAACTGACAAGCGACGAAGCCACGATGCTGTTCCGCGCCGTCGCGATTGGAGTCTTCAAGATCCTACTGCTCTCGGCTCCTGTTGCTGATTCTGATCTCATTGCTACCCCGCGCAAGTACGGGAAGCTCGACGCTGTTGTCGCAATTGCAGCCACCTGCCCAGAAATTCTACGAGAACCTCACAAAAGCCGCGTTTGGTGACCAGGAGGTGCTCTCAGAGGACGAATTCGTGCAGCTCTGCGACTCGCACGCAGCGGTCCGCGGACTACTGCAAGTGTTGCAGCAAGTTGTCTCCTCCACCACCAGCCAACAAAACAACAACTGGTGGCAGAAACATAGGCAAGCGAATGAAGAAACCCACCGCAGGAGAATACACCCAGAAGACACCTCGGAGGACGCGTTGTCCTCCGAAAGTGGATGTTTCTCAGATAGACAGAAGACAAAAATGGTTGGTACCTTTTGGTGCCGAAACGTACACAATATGGACTTCCGGGGCTTGAGAGTGGTTGGCACAACGAACGTCCAGCCGTTAAAGTCTCCGAGTAGATGGCCTCGTCCGCACGAGCAAGAGCCATCTGTCGAGCGAGAGCGTCCGTCCGTACAGCCGCCTTCCTGCTTTTTAATCTGACGAGTTGCGCCTCGCTCAACTCTCACGCAGCACTCGTACGTCGTGCGATCCACGCTACAGATTGCTCTGCGAACTCTGATTGAGCGATGATTTGGAGATTTTGTTATTGTTTTCGCTCAGGCTCCTCTCGATCCGGGGAGTGCCACGAAGCGATACCGGACAAGCAGTAGCACAAACAGAGGAGGTGGAATGCCACCCAGCCCGCGAAGGAATCAAACAAGCTACTTTCAAACTGACATACTGTACTCGGAAGTACCTGCAAGAGGTTGATTGAAAGTTCACCATGATACAGAGATACTGTTCTGTCATGCTGTTATAGCGAGCGGTACAGACTGCGCCAATTCCATGCAACTACAGGTAGCAGCAACGCCATCGGCTTTGTTCATTACTATCATGTGTCATTCATGCACTCAGGATGTCTGAACTCAAGAGTTCGCATGCAGCATGCAGCTCCTAACCCACGTTGCGCTTCTTCCTGCCCCTGTCTGAATGTTACGGGAGGTTGGCAAGCGGGATGCTGTAGGGCATGCGATCGTAGTTCTGGTTCACGCCCACGCGCGGATCGCCCCTGCATTCATCGCACATCGCCACGCAGTAGATAACCCCAAGTCAATGCACCACCTGCCAACATACAACAACAACATCAACAACAAGCACATATCGACGCACTGTCTCGGCGGCAAAGTGACTTCTTCCTTGCGGTAGGCGCGACCAGGAGCGCGCACACCCAGCATAGTCGCGTCCTGCGTGGTGCACGCGGTCGTCTGACCCGGACAGCAGTTGTCGATGCAGGGCGAGCCGGGCGTCGCTACGGACGTGAGTTCAAACACCTCGGGCCGCGTGTCGATGCGCGGCGTGAGGTCGCCCGCGCGGAACGTGCAGTAGCCATCCTTGCAGTAGCCCTTGCGCGTGCAAAACGTGAAGATGTCCACTTTCTGCTTCATGGAGCAGCCGATGGCCACGAGGCACTGCGAGAGCTTGCTGTAGCACGGACAGAGGTACCGGCGCGGGTCCTGGTACTGCACGGGGCAACCCGTGCGGCACTGCTCTACGTGCTGCGCCTGGCAGCCCAGGTACACGGGCTTCACTTTTGGGTACGTGAGCTGCAGGCAGGCAGAGGAAAACCCCCAGAGAAGAACAGTGAGAGAGGTCAGGGACAATCCTAAGCCGGAGTACTCAACTCAGCTCAACTCACCTGCGCGCGCGAGAGCCCAAGCAGAAGCAGCAGCTGCAGAAGGAGCGCCAATCGAGCCGCATGTCTTCGCATATCTTCAGCTCTCTCTCTCTCTCTCTCTCTCTCTCTTGGCTCTCTTGTGCACTTACCTCTTCTGTGCGGAGAGGGCGTGGCATCAATCTATTTATTCCTCCTTCCTTCCATTGTACCGCGCAACCATAGAGAAACGAACGAGTTGGCAGGTCGGACGGATGAGGAATCAGGGATGAGGGGTGACTCCGCTATCCTTCGAATGGTTCGCTGGCTGATTGGCCAGCGAACACTCACGAACGCACCGCCAGCTTGTTGTCTGTCAAAAGAGCGATGTCCTATCGCGGCCGATCTTGTGCAGCGACGATTTTCCTGTCGAAAATGATCCCCTCTCATAGCAGATACGCGAATCACTTCAACAACAGAGAACAGTACTGACTTGGATACTTTATTAGCTTAAAATGGTCAGCAATATGGGTCAAAACCTCTATATGGTACTATTGCACCAGATTTGCCTCTGTGATATACTTTGATACTTGTTGGCAAAAAGTTAATATCGGTACGAGCGCACACTCGTTTGCGATTGTCGAGATGTCAGGACTTTTTTCTACCTGATGCACTGAGGCACTATTATGCAGCCTGCGAGTGCGGTAGCACACTCAAAAGTGACAGGAAGCACTGCGGAAGTGCTGCATTCCTGATGATAGATACAGTAATAGGAAGTAATACGCTGATGCACTTACTACCCTTGGTGTCTTTTGTTGCCGTCGCCTCGCGTCATCTGCAAGTTTGCTCGAGTGGCAACGCATGGCGAGCGATATGTCTTATTTGCGGACGGACAGATCACTACGTACTTCACGCACGACAGCGGAGCTCTCTCACTTGGGCAGTAATCCCCCGAAAGTTGATTACGGCCCGAGACGTACCAAGAAGCAACGCATCGCGTGAAACGCGTCGGATGCATGCGATTATCGATTAGAACGAAGAGACTCTCGCGTCTCTTGCTGTGCATGTTTACATTGTGAGCCGACCTACGCCAGCGAATGATGAATTCAAATGCTTGCAGCGCGTGACGCATCGATAACAGCGCTGCCCAAACCAAAACGAACTGAACAGATGCGGTGCTGTGAATGCAAATGGTTCATCGCTATGCGCGCGAAACAGTTTAGGTGGATCAGCACTCCGTGCTCTGGTTCACGTCGTTAGCTTCTCATTCTCGCATATGATGGGATCTAACTGGCGGATCGGCAGCCATCACCCAGATCAATAGAATATGTGTCCTAAATAAAAAGATACTTTTTTGAAGAGTTACTTTTCTGCCAGAATTAATAGCCTGTCATGCACGATCTACGACTCTCCCTAATTAGATAGAGAACAGTGTTGTTTTTCATACTTTATAGATGTATCTTCATCTGAGACAGCACGACAACAAAAAGGAAGCCATTTCTGAACCTGTCTACGGTAATAATTGGCTGGATTCTTTCCGTGATACTCTTGCGCTTTGTGGTGAAAGTAGTAAAATATGCCACCCTAAAAGGACGCACAATAATAGTTAGGTTGTTTGCATGATCATCTTGCCTGTGTCGCGTTGTCGCGTCGTGAAACGATTCTGCAACAAGCCAATTTGAGTGATCTGTTGGCTGTTGCCCCGCCATACATCATCTGGTTGGAGCGCGGTCGCCAGCATGATGATGACTCGAAAGCGCACGTCCGTCCAGGATCGCTTGGTCTCTGTGATTCAGAATTGTTTGTGTTTCGATTGTGTACCTCTTCGGGAATGGGGGTCGAAGGGAAAATTCAGCCAATCAAGCGCTGTATCGATTCCCATTCAGCCAATCATTTTCCAGCTGGTATCAACTCAAAGAGACTTCGAAAAAAGTACCCATGGAGAGCCAGCGATGGACCACGACGGTACCACAGCAGTGACCCGATCGGTGGCGCTAGCATTACAACATAATGTCTCACGCGGGTACTTGGCGTCATCTGGACGCTGGCCGCTCTCTTGCTCAGCCTCCTCTTCGATTTCGACTGATGAGGCAAGTCTATGGTGAAAAACAGGAGGAGGGGGTCTCTGTTTTAGGGGTAACAGGACACTTGAGCTGACACTTTTTGTTGTGACCTTCTTCTGTTTGTCTGCCATTCTGTCTGTCTGTTCCAGGTGCCATTCTGAACCAACAGGAACAGAAATCCCACCCCCGCCGTGTCACAATCGGCTTTGCTCATGTTGATGACGCCAAGCAACCCGAGTTCACCTGCTAAGTTGATGTTGCCACCAGCCAGTCGGGGACCAAGTCCTTTCTGCCTCTCTGTTTTAATAGTCGGCTTGCTTTTTGCAGACGAAGAGCCAAGCGGTTACGGTACAAAAAGAGAGATCAAGTGAGCTTTTCGCACGCAGCAGAAAGGTCAAAAGTCCGTTTGCTTTGCTTCCTTTCAGCTCTTCTCGCCGCCTGTGAGCAGACACACCCGAAAAAGCACGTCGGAACCCTCCAAACAAACAAACAAACGCCGCTCTCGCTGTCGATCGCCTCATTCGCCAATCCGCCAGCAAGCCCCCGCAGCAGTAGCCTCTGGTCCGTCCGTCAGTTGACCACCACCAGCAGCAGTAGTAGCGTGGAGAGCCTTTACAGCTTGGGATAGAACAACAGCAGCATAAAGATGGTCACCATGACGCCGAGCCTCCGCGAGGAGGTCCCCGCTCTCGCGTTCCTCTACCCGTTCGAATGGGAGAACAAGTGGGTACGTGTCTTGTGTTGTAGCATGACATTCCTTGCCTTGTCCAGCGTGATATGTAAAGCGTTCCTTGTTCAGCGTGGCATACGAATATGATGCGCATGCGACATTCTGGATATGCACAAGTGTGTGTATGTGTGCACACGTGGGTATTTATAAAAAGCCAATCGACTGACGAATATTGATGATGATGATGATGGTGCTGCCATGTATGATGAACAGCAAATGACGTGGCAGTCGGACTTCTGCTGGGAGTCTATGGGCCACGCCGTGATCCTCTGCGCGTGCTACGCCATCATGTGCTTCGGCGGCCGCTGGCTCATGAAGGACCGCAAGCCCTTCGACCTGCGCATGTACGTGGGATGGGATGCATTGCTTTCCACTCTGTGTCTATGAATGAAGCCTGCATGGCGCTGATGTGTTGTTTGTACATCTACCTGTCTCTGCTTCATCTCTCTAGTCCGCTCGCGCTCTGGAACCTGTCTCTAGCGACCTTTAGCTTCATTGGGTGCATCCGCACGGTGCCGTTCCTGCTCAACACGATCTACCAGCGCGGCGTGTACAACTCGGTCTGCACGCCCCCAACGCCGCACTACGGCCACGGCGCCGTGGGTCTCTGGGTCACACTCTTCATCTTCTCTAAGGTATGTTTGCCTCTTTGTTGTCGCTATTGCAGCAAGATGCTGCAGTGCTTTCTATTATAGAGCAGGTGCACTCATCTGATCTCTTTGTGTATCTGCTGTCTGCGGTTGTTGTACCCACTAGGTGCCTGAGCTCGTCGACACGCTGTTCATCGTGCTGCGCAAGAAGCCGCTGATCTTCCTGCACTGGTACCACCACATCACGGTGTTGCTCTTCTGCTGGCACGCGTTCGCCACGCTCACCGCCAGGTATGTTGTTTGCAGTATTTACATCATTTGCAAGCAATTCATTGTGATGCAGCAGCATTGTAATGTTGGTGCCGGTTGATGATGTCAGAAAGCTCACCATTTTGTATGTGTTGCGATCTCTTTTTTTCTTGCAGTGGCATCTACTTTGTGGCGATGAACTACACGGTGCACGCCATCATGTACTTCTATTACTTCCTCACGGCGCTGGGCTACCGTCCGCGCTGGGCACTCGCCGTCACTGTCTTCCAGCTGAGTCAGGTATGTTGAGCTCTTTTCGTTTTTCATCATCCGCTTGATACCCACCCAAATGGCTAACGAATGTGAATGGTGGCAATTGTATTGCGTTGTGCTTACAGATGGTGGTCGGCATCGCCGTGTGCTCGCTGGCGTCGTACTACATCTATTCGGGCGTGGACTGCGCCGTGGACCGCGAGAACCTCAAGTGGGGGATCATCATGTACTCGAGCTATTTTGCGCTCTTCCTCAAGTTCTTCATCGAGCGCTACCTGCTCTCGCCGGCCAAGAAGTCGCCTGTCAGCAGCAGCAAGAAGAAGACTGTCAAGGCCGAGTAGAAGAAGCTCATGCATGCAACGAGCAGCAAGAAAGACACGAGAGAGAGAGAGAGAGAGATAATGAGAGAATGAGAATGGGAGAGAGGATAGGACTGCACGTGGTAGGAAGTAGAGAGATAAGGATAATGAACGAGGGTGAGGAAAGGTTCAGTAACATGCGAAGTGTCCCAGCAGCATCAGGAGCTGGCTGGTGATGACGGTACATACACTCACACGAGCAGCAATAGCAGCCACTTGCTACATTAGTACCTTCCAAGTGTATCAGGGCAAGCGAAACAGCAGAGATGAGCTCTTGAGATCGATCCGTGTTCAACCAGATAGAAGCCATGAAGGATGCGCTCGTGTCACTTGAAACAAGAGCGAGAGTGGGACAATTACGTGGGTGGTCTATAAACTAATAGAATCCTACTACTTACAAGGTTTGATGACGTTGGCAATACATGCTACAGTGATTCGGAGATAAACGGGATGTGACAGTACGATCTAGCTCTCGCTTAGATTCGAAATTTTGTCCCAACACAAAAAGCAAACTTGTTCCCTCTTTGACTTGCTTTTTGTATGGTTTTGGGGAATGCGAATTTCATCCAATCAATGCCGCACACAATTGTGTGTGCCCATTTGCGCATTCGAGGTCATCCTGATCATCAGAGCGCATCATGCCGCCACTGCACACATCTTGATTAAAGTATGGTGTTGCAGCGCATCAGATGGGAGCGGAATGGGAGAACCTCTCCCCATTCGTTCACTTGTTAAAGCGCGTCGTGAGAAAGGAGTGAAGCAGCAGCATGGGCGTGGGCGGCAGTGGAGGTGACGCGGCCGGCGACGGTGGTCCTGAGTCGCACATCAAGCTGGCGGACCCGGACGAGGCCACGTACTTCGGCCGCGTGTACAAGACGTTCCACATGCTCGACTTCCGTACGGCGCTCACGACGGACCGCGAGCTCAACGACGCGCTGGTGCTCGTGAAGGAGAAGGAATCCGGCACACACGTGGACGCAAGCGCGTACGAGCAGGCGATCAAGATCAAGCACGCGATCGTCCACCCAGACACCGGCGAGCCCGTGGTCACGCCGCTGCGCGTGTCGATGATCGTGCCGATGAACATGATGGTGGACTGCACCATGATCCTGGCGGCGACCACGCGCCAGACGATCTTCGCGCAATGGCTCAACCAGACGTACAACGCGCTGCACTACTACGCGAACCGCAACGCGTCGAACGAGGACACGGCCGAGCAGCGCGTGATCGCGTACGTCGGTGCGACTGCGAGCTCGGTGGCGGCGTCGCTGAGCATCCGGCGCTGGTCGCGCACGATGCAGAACGTCGCGTGGCAGCCGATCGTGGCGCGCATGGGACCTTTTGCTGCAGTCGCCGCAGCGGACCTGCTCAACCTGGCGGTGATGCGCCAGAGCGAGTACCTCAAGGGCGTCAACATCTACGACGAGAGCGGCGACTGGGTGGGCAAGAGCAAGCGCGCGGGTGGGCTGGCGGTGGCGTCCTGCATCGCCGGCCGCATCTTCGCCGCCGCGCCGATCCTGATTGTCCCTCCGCTACTCATGCGTCGCCTGGAGACCAAGCCACTGCTGACGCGCAACCCGTGGCTGCGCGTACCGCTGCTGGTGGGGCTCGTGGGCACGTTCATCCAGTTCTCCGTGCCCGTGACGTTCGGGCTTTTCCGCCAGACCGCGCAGGTGCACGTCAAGTACCTGGAGCCGGAGCTCGCGCACGCCACGCGCAAGGACGGCCAGCGCGTCGAGGTCGTCACGTACAATAAGGGCATTTAGAAACGCTGGCATTGAGATGGTGCTGCTATGTATACCCACAATAGAGACGACGACCCAAGTGCCCATTGCATCCACACACTGGCTTGGTACGTGTCCATCTATCTGTCTATGTATGTATGTATCTACCACTATGACAGGTTTGACACGCATGAGTGGGCTGAAACCACTGGCTTATTATAGCCAGCCAGTCTCTTTCAAAAGAAAGTGAGTGCCATGGAGGTCTCTCTCGATGTATACGATATGCAATAGCGCGTGCTCGCTCACTGATCCGGATTGCCAACAAGTCGCTCGTTATAACAGGCAGCGAATATGGAGAGTGTGAACAATGCTGGTGCTGGTGCGGCATCCGCAGGCGAGGTTCTGGTGTCTGGCGTAGGTGGCGACCCGCTGCAGCATAAAGCTGGCGACGATGCGCCGACCGCCAAGGAGCTCTTCAATCGGCAGGTGGACCTCCAGAAGATCGAGTTCCTCAACAACCGCATGCTGCACCTGCAGGAGGAGAACGAGAGCTTGAGAGCGCGCCACGAGAAGCGCGAGCAGGAGACCCACGAGTTCGTGTCGTACTTCCAGAAGGAGATCCAGACGCGCGACAAGCAGATCACGAAGCTCACGGAGGAACTCGCCGGCGCCAAGCTCAGCCACGCACTCGAGATGGAGGCCACGGTCCAGCTGAAGGAATCCGAGTGCCAGCAGATGCACCAGAGCTTCTCCACGAAAGAAGAGAGCTTCACGGAGCAGGTGTTCTTCCTCAAGGAGGAGCTCAACCAGCTCGAGATGTTCAAGGACATGAAGGAGACGGTGCACAACAAGATGAGAGACCTGGAGACCCAGCTGCAAAAGGAGAAAGAACAGGGCCACGACCACGTGCGCGACCTCGAGCGCAAGTTCCTCGAAGAGAAGGCGCGGCTGCAGAAAGAACACGAAAAGCGCATCGAGATCGTCAAGCAGCAGGCGAAAGAGGACGCGCGCAACGGGCTTGACGCCGACACACGCAAGATCGTGACGGACAATCGGCGCATGGGCGAAGAGCTCCGCTTTCAGCTGCAGATGACCGAGGAGCTCCAGAAGGAGAAGCAGGACTTTGAGGTGCGCGCCAAGAAATACTACATGGAGATGCAGATCTCCAAGGCGAAAGAAGATGAGTACGCCAGTCAGGCGCAGCGCCAGGTGCGCGAGATCAAGCAGCTGCGCGCGACGATCAAGGACCTCGAGAAGAAGATGACCGAGAGCCTCGCGGCGGTCGAGCGCGAGAAGTACGTCGAGGTGGCCAAGAATGGAAGGGAGCTCGAGGAGATGTCGCTCGACGTGGACGGCCTGCGGCGGCTGTTGCGACTCAAGAACAAGGAGCTGCGCAACCTGCGGCGCCTCGCGCAGACGATCCTCGGCCAGCGCACGGACGTCGAGCAGTTCTTCATCGACGCGCTCGAGCACGTGAAGCGCGAGATCCAGGACGAACGCAAGCGCCAGCGCGATCTAGAGATCGAGCGGTACCACCAGGAGATGAAGAGGTCCCAGGGTCTGCGGACGTCAGCGGCAGCAGCGAGTCTGCGGTTCCCAAAGCTCCAGAGCCCGAAAGAGGGGCCAGCCTTATCATCTTCAGCTACAACTGCGAATGCGAATTCTTCGTCATCGTCAGCACGCCACTTTAGTGAGAAAGTGGATCTGCGCCAGCTCACGTGGGAAGAGCGCGAGCGCGTGCTACGCCTCGTGTTCGCCAAGATCAACGGCATGCAGAGCTGCGCGGACGCCGGCGCAGAGGACCCGTCGCCATCTTCCTCGAGGGCTTCGCTCGACGGTGCGTCATCAGGAAACGATTTCTTCGAACCACCTGACGCGAGCCAGAACCAGAACCAGAACCAGAACCAGTACCTGCAGCAAGTCTACTTTGCAACGGAGCCAGTGTCACCGACGATCCATCGAGGCAGCAGCGGAGGGTACGGGGCTGCAGCACACAGAGGAAGTGGAAAAGACGGACCGACCAGCGTGAGCATGTCGCTGAGCGGCCTGCCCATCGTGCCATCAGCGCCGCCCTCCGCGTCGCACAAGCGAAGTACCAACCAATGAAAACACTTGATCTCTCTATGTGTGTCTTGGGTTGCTCTATTCTTCGGTGTGGTTGTTAACTTTGCTAGACACACACACACACACACACACACACACATGGCGTATCTGCCAATGCACTTTCCCATTGAGTGCATCGCTTTGATACTGTAGCTATTCTGCGTGTGCATGTTTCAGCACACTTTATACATCACCACGTACTTTTAACCTACTAGTTTGTATCTACCATTGTAATCTTTCATTCCTCATCAGCTCACACTGTTCACACTGGCGCGAGGGCCGACGTCATGGACGACCTCCGCTCATAGGACGCATCCATCATGTCTCGGCTGCTCGCGTCGCTGTTAAAACTGTCGGGGAACTGGTGCCTCGGCGACGGGCCCACGCCGTCGTCCGAGTCGTACCGCAGTGGGTCCTGGAAGAGGTCGCCGCCGTGGGTCCACCTTGCGCGACCCTCGCCCGCCTCAGCGCCGGTCACAGACGACGCCGTGCCGTACGAGCTGTTCATGGGACTCGCGAGCAGCTTGCCTTCGCTCTTGTCACCGCCCGAGTTGATGATGTGGAAGATCCCAAAGTCCGGCAGCTTCTGGCTGTGAGATGATCCGTGGCGAGGAGCTACGAAGAGTGTACGAGGGTGTCAGTTGATTAGTAACTGAGTCAAGGTATCTGTTTGACACATTATGAGCTGTTGTATCTATCACTCATACCTCCAACGCCGCCGGCCTTGGTCGTGATCAGACAGAGCAGCAGCACGGTGGGCAGGAACTCCCAGAAGCAGAAGAACACAAAGTACGCAAACGTCGTGACGCGGCCCGTCATGTCGAGCGGGTTCCAGATGCTCAGCAGCCAGTTCTGCGACGTCGCGAGGTCGCGCAGCGAGCGCGTGAAGAAGATCAGGAAGAGCAGGAAGTTGATGATCGTCAGACTCTATATGTGTGGTATGCACGGAAGTAACATAATGGTCATTAGAGCACTTGAACCTGGCCAAGTCAGTCAATTAAATGCTATCATAGCGTACCCGCGGCTTGGAGATCAGCATGCGTCGTCGTTTCCAGCTTTCGACCTATGAAACATGCATGACGCATGAAACGTCAGTATCACAATATATAATAGCAAACCTACGCCCGGCATGCGTACAAATACACAGTCACGTACGTTGGCCATTTTCCAACCAAAGAAGCCGAAGAGCCCGCTGAGCAGGAAGAATGAAATCGCTGAGTAGGCGAGCTGCACGCTGACGTCCGAGACCTTGTAGAACTCCTGGTCGTACTCGTCGCCGTACTCGAGTGCGTTCGAGATGTCGTTGGACGAGTTGAAGGCCCAGACCGCGGTGAACGTGGCCATGGACATGGTCATGAAGAAGTAGAGCGGCAGGCAGATGTTGCGCCACCGGGTCTGCCACTTCTTGCCCGTGATCACCTGGATGTAGAAGAGCACGAGCAGCGAGAAGTTGGCGAACTGGATCGGCGTTGGGAACCAGTAGAGCAGGTAGAGCTGTAGGTACGACAGCTTCTCGCGCGTCTGCAGCAGAATCCAGTAGGCCGAGCGTACGACCGTCCAGAGCAGACAGAGCACGTGGAAGCACGTGGACCACGACAGCAGCTTATTCTTGTTGCGCAGCGACGCCAGCAGCCGCGTGAGGATGAAGAGCAGCAGCGCCAGGCACATGCCCGTGAGCAGCAGCGTGTAGATCGTCGGGTCATGGGCGCCCATGTCTGCTACAGTAGGTGGTCAGCGAGCGAGCGACAGCAGCAGCAGCAGCACGCCGCCTTCCTTCCTGCGAGCGCGACTGTCCCTCTCTCCTGCGTAGCTCTTCGCGTCACTTTTGATATCGCGGACCAGAGAATCCTCATGATCATCAATCGTCAAGTTTGGTTTGGCTGAGGTCCTGGGTTGAGGTGGGACACATATATGTTGGTTCAGAAGTCCTAAAATGATGTAACTCACAAAGCTGCGATTGTGGCTGTTGTCCTAATTTTACGTGAGCCACACTTCGTTTTTGAAGAAGAGGAAACCAAAGAAATCCTTCCTGGCTTCAGGTGGTATACATTATATTTTAGTTTAGAAAGAGCCTGGGATGATGTAGTCCACCCATTCTGTACCCATCTCTGCTTCTCTTCGCTTCCAGTCGTGTTCTCAGATAGAAGATCGGATGATGGCGATCATTTGCGCGAACCGTGGTGCTTGATGCGGTGGATAATGTCCAAGAGCGGACGCAGGCGCTTGCGCACATCCATGTCCTCCGTCGCCTCGTCCAGGTATTCTTCTACACATTCAAGAGCAGATGGGTACGTGAGCACAGGGAGATCACATGCAGCACTTTCTCTCTCTCTCTCTCCCTCTCTTTCTCTTTGTGTTTGCGTTGGACTGTACCTTTGAGCGTAAGCAGTGCCGCCTCTGTCTCGCGCGAGTCCACATAGCGGTCCTAAAATTACACGCGCAAATGATAACCCCAGTAGCTCAGTTAGCTACTACATAGTGTAGATAAGTCAATGAAAAAAGTGCGTACTGAGTGCGACTGGAAGTCCTCGGTCGAGCATAGCAACGCGAGCGCCTCGACACCAACCGCGATATCTGCCGACTGAGCAAGAGCAGCGACAGCAGTCAGTCTCTTCCACTAGAATCTCGCCAGAGTAAAAGGTAACTCGGCAACCAACCATCAAGCCACAAACTTACTTGGCTATCAGGACTTACACTGAGCAGATGGATGTTCATGCTGAGGTGTATCGCCAGAAGAGAGAAGATGCGCTTCTCCATGATCAGCGGCATGATTCTGAACATGACGTATCCACACACACGAAGCGAACAGAGTGGTGAGCATGTAGGCATCTTTACGCGCAGATCATGCGAGCTGACTGACACATACCTGGACTCGTCGATGGAGTCGAGCTGCTTGCACAAGCCCAAGAGGAAGTAGATTACCGTGATCTCTTGGCAGTTGTCCATTTTCTTTCCAGCCAGGTACTATTTGCATACCACCAGCAAGATTGAGTCATGAGAGATACTGGCGCTGTCCAACCATAATGAGATCAAAAACAAACTCACATTCGGGTTCTCGAGACAGTAGCTGAAGATGCTGTGAATGTACTCGATCAAGAGCGGAATGTCGGTGGTCTGTTTGAAAAACGAAGTCGAGACACTTAAAGTCAGCATTTACATTCTGGACACAATGGAGTGGAACTTGCCACAAACCTGAACAGCCTCCGTGTGCAGCCACGCGTTCTTGAGTGTCAAGCCCATCCCTCGCTCAAACTTCTGCATGGTCTCCATCGTCGAGTCCTAGCGTTACGCAACAAGCACCATTCCTCCACATAAGCATACAGATATCTACACCAGCTCGATCGCACTCTCTCACGCACCTTGATCGGCCCTCGCTCGACCATTCGCTTGAGGTGCTCGTTGTAGTCAACCAGGTTGCGCAGGCACCTGAAGGCGTACGATAGGCGTATTAGTGGCTTCAGCTCACAGGCTTGACTTGGAGTTCACAAGGACCTGCACTTACAAATTCAGCTTGCCGTCTTCCAGGAGGTATCTGTCAATAACAGCAAGCACACAATCCAGTTAGCCGGCGTCAACTTTACCACTCAGGGCTCAGCAAACCTGATCCAACAGCGCGCACCTCAACGCGATTTCTTCGCACTCCCATAGCGTCGCGTCCTGCTGCTTCGGCAGCGAGCGCTCCTACTCGCCGCAATGAAGATCCAAAAGTCAGCAGGAGATATGAAGATAGGGAGTCTGAGCCAACGAAAGCAGTCATTCATTCGCAAACGCACCATTTCTGTGATGTCGCCAATGCGTCCGATCTGCTCGGCCATCATGTTCCAGTCGTCCGAGAGCACCGGGTAGTCCGCCTGCACGAGTTAGTCAACGATAGCGAAGCAGCGTCAGTCTTTCATTCCACACTGCAACACCCCATTGAGATCGCCATTGAGATCCTGATTTAGCGGCGCACCATGAAGCGCACGTGGTTGCGCAAGTCCGCCGTGAGTTTACCCGAGAGCTCCTCGAAGCTGTCCTGCTCGCGCTTCGGCGCGTAGTTGGCTTTCCGGCTGCTGGACATGGTGGAGGGAGGGTGATACTGATGGTGACGTAGCGATCACTTGGGAGTGAAGGTGCTGATAGCGGGAGGAGCGTGAAGTCAAATTGCTTGAGATGGATGACTGGGCGGATGAATGGAAGGGAGTGCTGCTGCTGCAGGGCGAAGTCGTTTCCGTCCTGCAAATGAAAAGTGCGCACTGCAACGCCCGCCCGCCCACACAAGTGCACCAAACGCAAATGGTAACCCAAGCGCCTGCCACAAGTGAAAAAACTCGGAATAGCTTTTCACTTCGGTCTGATTGGCGGGTGTTTATAGTCCCGGCAGGAACAGATAGATAGTGCGAGTAAATTTAGTGCTGGGGCGTGGGCTGGAGCGTGGGCCGGAGCTCGTAGCCCCATATATGAATGACTTAGCATTGCAAACATCTTTGGAGTGCAATGCTAGTTGGGAAGCACTATGCAGTCAGCGCGTCCCTAGAACAAAGCTCCGTCTCGCTCGGAGGAGGATAGAGAACGCCTCTACAGTGCATTCCTTCAGTCTCCGTTCATGGTCATTGTTGTCTGCTTGGTTTGCTGTTTCCCCTCAAGATCGTGCATTTCTAGGTGAACCTCGAAATGTAGATTGGACCTCCAAGCTCAACCTACAGAATCAGCAGAATCAGAGCGATCCAAAAGTCAAGATTCTGATGAGTCTCCCACACAAAAAATCTGATCCAGTCCTTGATTTGTCAAACCTCCCTCAACCTACAAACTAACCTATGACACCCATCCATCCCAGCTCGAAGCTACAGAATCCAAGAGCGTCGTGTCGTTGTGAAGCGTACCGTTGCTCTCGTCTTTTAGTTATGTCTCTCGTGGTATCCCCCCGCCCCCTGCCTTTCGTTGCTTTTTTTCCGCCCCCCTGTTCTTCCTCACAAAGCAAGCAGGAGAAGGCCAAGCGACGACCTGAAGTGAGGAAGAAGAGCGACGCCCACGCACGCACGCGCGCGCTTCTCTCTCTCTCTCTCTTCAGCAAGCAGACCAGCAGACCAGCAGTGGGTCGCAAGCAGAAGGCGAACCGCACGTGACGCAAGATGGACTCCCGCGGCGAAATGCGCGCGCTGGACGCGCAGATCGACCGTCTGCGCCGCGCCGAGAACCTCACGGAGACGGAGATCTACGAGCTGTGCCAGAAGGGCAAGGAGATTCTGTCGGCCGAGTCGAACGTGCAGCCAGTGCGCTGTCCCGTGACCGTCTGCGGCGACATCCACGGGCAGTTCTACGACCTGCTCGAGCTCTTCAGAATAGGCGGCGCCTGTCCGGACACGAACTATCTCTTCATGGGCGACTACGTGGACCGCGGCTACTACTCGCTCGAGAGCGTCACGCTGCTCGTCGCGCTCAAGGTGCGCCACCCGGAGCGCATCACGATCCTGCGCGGCAATCACGAGAGTCGCCAGATCACGCAGGTCTACGGCTTCTACGACGAGTGTCTCCGCAAGTACGGCAACGCGAACGTGTGGAAGTACTTCACGGACCTCTTCGACCACCTGCCGATGACCGCGCTCATTGAGAACCGCGTGTTCTGCATGCATGGCGGTCTCTCGCCGTCGATCGACACGCTCGACCACGCGCGTGCGCTTGACCGCGTGCAGGAAGTGCCGCATGAGGGACCGATGTGCGATCTCGTGTGGTCGGACCCAGACGACCGCTGTGGATGGGGCATCTCGCCGCGTGGCGCCGGCTACACGTTCGGCCAGGATATCACGGAGCAGTTCAAGCGCAGCAACGGACTCACGTTCATCGCGCGTGCGCATCAGTTAGTCATGGAAGGGTACCAGTGGACGCACAATCGCGGCGTCGTCACGATCTTCAGTGCGCCGAACTACTGCTACCGCTGTGGCAACCAGGCCGCGCTCATGGAGATCGACGAAGTCATGAGCGACCGCAATGGCGACAAGGTCTACGACACGTGCAAGTTCATCCAGTTCGACCCGGCTCCGCGAGACAGTACATTCAACGAGAAGAAGCGCACGCCAGATTACTTTTTGTAAGACGAAGAGAGACGGAAGAAGAAAGGGAAGTGGGGGCTGCCAGACTACTACTGCGTTCAGCTATCGCTTGGCCAACAGAGATGGATGGAGAGTGAGCCAGATGAGTTGTCGATGACAGATGACCCAGTTGCTGCTATTGTCGGTATGTGCTGCTTCTGTTGCGCGTAGTTTGCCTGGATGCCCTTCGCTTCTCTTGTTGCGTCGAGCCCTTGCCCATGTTTACTTTTTCTCTATATGAATTGCAATATTCTTTGGATACTTTGTGGTTGTGTCATTTGCCTTGCCTTGCCTTGCCTTGCATTCTCTGTGTCTCTGTGGATTGGCTAACAGTATGGAAAGCGATCATCCTCACATGAGCGTGAGGAAGTGCTGCAGCTGCTTCTTGAGCTCGAGCGAGTCGTTGTGGCTCGGATACGTCGCCAGCGCCGCGTTCACCTTGGTGAACGAGTCGTGGAAGTCGCCCACTTTGTACGCCAGCAGCGCTGTTAACCCACACACACGACATACAAGATCAATTAGACTCAGCAAGAACCTCACACAGCCAGCCACACTGCCTGACGCACCTCTGTTGTAGCTCGGCTCGAACATGAAGCCCGCAAGCGACTCGGCGAGCTGGAAGTTGGCGCGCGCCTGATCCAAGTTGCCCTTGCGCAGCTCGAGCACGCCCAGGTTGTTGTACGACTCGGCGTGGTTGCTGTCGACCGATACCGCGATCTTGAACGCCTGGTACGCAAGCCCCAGGTCGCCGATGCCGATCGCGACCTGTCCGATGTTGTACCAGATGTCGGCCATCGTGTCGTCCGACGCCATGGACAGCGCGCGCTCGAAGCACGAGAGCGTCATGTCGTACTGCGACGCGTAGAAGCAGCAGAGCCCGATGTTGCACCAGAGCTCGGCGTTGCTCACGTCCATTTGCAGCAGCCGCCGATAGTAGCGCAGCGCCACCTCCGGGTGGTCCGTGTAGAAGAAGTTGGACGCGAGGCACGCGATCGCCTCGATGTTGGACGCGTCGAGCGTCAGAACATCCTTGTAAAGCTCTACGCTGCGCTCCACGTCGTTAAGCATGTCATGCACCCGTGCGCTGCCAATGAGCAGGTGCGTATCACCTGGGAACTTGTCCTTCGCCTTTTCGTACCGGTTGAGCGCAGTGTTCGGTTGATCTAGACGCAGGTACACTTTGCCCAACTCCAGCACAGTGATCACCATATCCTGACTGCGCAGCGACGACTCGAACTGCTTCTCGGCGTCGCGGAAGAGCCCAAGCTGGTAATAGCACTTGCCCAGACGCGCTTTCCACCACCAGTCCTTGTAATCCACGGCGACCGTCACCTCGGCTGCGAGTTCGAGCGCCTTGCGTGGGTTGTGCTCGTGGTAGAGCAGGTAGTCAACCAGCACCTTGGCGATCGTGGGGCGAGCCGCGTACCGCTTAAAGTCCAGGCGGTTCACATCGATGAATATGTCGCTGTCGGCAGCCTGCATGGACGCCGTGCCCAGTCGCACCTGTCGCCCGAGCGTTGTCGGCGGACGCGACGTACCTGGACGATTGCCCTGCAGCGCGCGATCGATCGACATGCTGCCTGTGCCGGGACGGGAACTCGTCCCCGGACGCGCAAAACCACTCAGTGGACGACCCGTGGACGTCATGGGACGCAGACTCGGGTCCCCATTCGAGCTCGCCTTGGTGTTGGGGCGATTGAGCGACGTGCCCGGTCGCGGCATCGACGCCATGACGTTGTCGTCCATGAGCAGGTCCGCCGCGCCGTCCTCCTCGAGCTCCGAGTCGTCGATGTAGCTCTGCGACGTGAGCGCCTTGGTCTTGGTCACCCACGCAGCCTACGCACACGCATAAGTGCAAATATAGTGAGTAGTTGCATGGAACCAACCATCAATTAGGCAACCAATCCACCAAGCCAACGTACCTGGTCGTACGGATTCACGGACAGGATCTCGGTGCAGATGTAGATGCACTCGACGAAGCGGCGCTGGCGCGAGCGCAGCAGCGCCATGAAGAACGGGTCCACTTCGTCCAGACTACCTCTCTCGCTGCCGAGCCCATCATCGTTGCCACCGCCACGCATATTGCCGCCTTCTTCCTTCTCGTGATCTCCAACCACTTCAACGTGGATGGCGTCATGTGGAAAATGAGGCGTGACCTTTCGTGTCCTTGAAGTACCATACCTCGTGTTACATCTTGAAGTAACATGATACCAAGCTACTTCACACGAAGAGGTACGTTCTGTTGCTGTTTGTCACTCCAATATTCAGCATTGGGCCAAGCCAAAATGATGCGAAGTGCTGGCGCTAGCAATGATGGTGGTGGCGGCGTCGGGCGTGGGCAGCGACTGTCGCCATTCGACGACGACGAGAGCGACGACGAAAGCTACGATACCTTCCGCAGTTCCAGCGTCGGGAGTTCCTCCGTGCAGATGCAGATCCCAGCGCCAGCGTCCGTGCCGCGGCCGCCGCGGATCAAGATGATCGGGACCGTGCTGCCGCAGGACTCGATGCGCGGCAACAAGACACGCGCAGATGGGGAGCCGTTCGCCGTACACACCAAAAATCCCACGGTCGGCAACGCCAAGCTCTTCGCTGCCGCGGGACTCGACCTCTTCCGACAGGGACTCGCGTTCGATGGTCTGCAGCCCTGTCACCAAGCGCCGCGCCACCCAGCGGTCACGCCGAACCTCAATCCCATCCAAGAAGACGAGGAGAATTCGACATTTGCTGGGGGTGTTTCCGCTGAGAGCCAGGTGATCGTCGTGCTCGGCGCGGGGCCGCTGAAGCGCCGTGGCGAAGTGAGCGCGTGCGTGGCGAACCGCATCGAGAAGGTGAGTCAGCTCTACTGGGAGGTCACGAAGGTGTACGCTGAGCAGCAGGCGAACTCGCACTGCTATCTGGTATGTGCTATCTTGTGGGTTGCGGCTCGTGAATTTTACGCTTGGTACATAGCGATTAGCTCATTTTACCCCTTTGTCTCGACAGGTGCCCATGGCGGAAGAGTCTGGCAAAGACGGCGTGCTGGAATGCGAGGCGATCCGCAATGCGCTCGCAGCTGCTGGCATTTCTTCGCACCACATCCTCATGGACTGCTCCGCGGTAGGCGATCTCTCTGCGATGATGTACTCTTATCTTTTGAGACCACTGATAGTAGTCATATTGTCTTTCAGCCGAGCGTGATCGAGAATGCGGTGCTGCTCATCCCGCTGCTGCGTCACCTGCACGTCCAGATCGTCCACGTGGTGACCTCACAATTCCATATCCCGCGCGTACAAGCCTGTGTCGGCGGCATCTTGAACGCCGTGGCCGACATGAAGCTCCGAGTTTCGTACCACGCTGCGCCTGACGGCTTTCACACCACCGAGCGCGCCCGCCACGAGAAGCTCGAGCACGTGATCACGCTCCGCTCGCAGCAGGCGCTCGACGACGCGATCGCCCACGTGCAAAAGCCCCAGCGAGGATTCAACAATCGCAGCAATCACAGCAACGGCAATGGCACGGGTGGTTGGGGAGTGAACAGCACGAGAGGCGCGTCGCACATCGCATCATAGAGCAGCTCGGCGCTTATCTCCAACGACTTTAGCAGCAGCAGCAGCGGCGGCGGCTTCGCACATCGCAGCATCTAAATAGACAGCAGCAATCAAATAGCCAAATGTTCATGGCGGAAGACAGCAGCAACCTCAAAACGCCATTGTTAACATGAAAATACCCATGTAAGTTTATCTCTATCTCTTGCATGTATATGATTGTGTGTGCGTGTGTGTGAGGGTTTCTACATCCAATCTATACGCACTGAGCAGCCCTGTTCAACGCTAGCTACAGAACCAGCTCGTGGCCCGCGTCCTCTGCGAGCTTGCGGATCTTGGGGATGACATCCTTCTTGGAGAAGCGCGCGAGGAGCTCGATGAGCTCTTCGTAGATCTCGGCCGTGAAGCGCGGGCTCTCGGCGTCCTGGAAGCCCTGGTGCAGCAGCACGAACGTGCGGATCAGCTCGGTCAGCTCCGCGGTTGACTCGCATCGCTCGATAAGCGCTTGCATGCGTGGCGACGAGAGCGTGAAGCCGTCGCACTCCATGTTGTACGCGATGTGCAACGTGCGCTCGACGAGCCCGACCTTGGTGCCCACGTCGATGAGCGCGCCGTAGAGACCCTCGGGGATCGCCAGGTCGGCCTCGCGCATCTCGCGGAAAAGCGAGAAGCAGACGTCGATCCCGCTCGCACCGTGCAGCGCGTTCATGACATAGTCGAAGAACACCTGGTCCGTCTCGATCTGCTTCGCGGCCATGGTCTTGAGGATGTGCACGATGCCGCCAAGGTCCGCGTGCGTGCCGTACACGAACGCGATCACCGTGAATGTCTTGACGTCTGGCTCGACACCTTGCGCCTTCATGGCGTCCAGCAGTGCCATCGCGTCGCCCACGAGGCGGCGACGCGCGCAGGTCGCGAGCAGCGACGTGAACACCTGCAGGTTCGGGCACAGATCGTACTCGAGGAAGAGCTCCATGAGGTTGAACACTTCCGCGAACGGCGCGTCGCGGTGGTTCTCGACGATCTCCAGCATTGTGATGTGGTCCGGGACGATGAATGGGTTCTGCAGCATCCGCGAGAACAAATCCTTCGCCAGGTCGTAGCTTTTGGTCGCGGCGAAGCAGCCGAGCGCGTCGTTGTACTGCGGCACGTCCAGCATCCAGGCGCCCTGGAGCGCGTCCTCGAGCGCGAATGCGTCCTCCAGCACTTCTTCCAGGAACTGCGGGTCGCGCGTCGTGTTACAGAAGCGGATCGCCGAGCCAAAGCCCGGACCGCGCGCGACGCCGTCGCCCACCATCGAGCGGTAGACGTCCTTGAAGAGCGCAAAGTCCGATTGGGCGACACATGCCTTCAGGACGTTCACGTAGATGTTCTCGTCGATCGGGATCAACCGGTGATCACTCTCATTATCATTCTTATTCGCACTATTCTCCAGCATCGCGTCGTAGCAGCGCAGCGCGAGCTTCGCGCCGTTCTCGGTCTCCACGCAGCACTGGATCGCGGCGCCGAACACTTTCTCAAAGTGCTGCTTCTGGAACTTTGTCTTGTTGCCACCTAGTTGCGCCGCTTTCGCGTCAAACCACTTGAGAAAGTAGCCGATCGCGCGGTTCGGCGTCTCGTTCGCGAGCGTGCAGCTGCGAAAAAGCGCGAGGAAGCCCTGCTGCTGGAATTCCTCGATCTCGAAGCGCGCGTGCTTGAACAGGTCCGTCGTGAACGCGATCACGTCCTCGTAGCGACGCTTGGACGCCATCGCAGACACCAGATTGCCGACGATGCGCGACGGGATACGCGTGGTCGCGTCCAGTTCCAAGTGGTAGAGCACAAGAAACTGCGCCTGGTCGAACATCTTGATGTTCGCGCATCCATTCACGACCGACACGAGTAGCTGCGCCACGAACTCCTTGCCGCACTTGTCCCGCAGCTCGTCCAGGATGCGCTTCACCTCGTTGCCGTCGCTCAGCGTCGAGTGCTGGCGCATGAGCGTGAAGAGCAGGTCAGTCCAGAGCTGCTCGTTCGTGTTCTCGACGTCAAAATCGCCGATGAGCCCCAGCAGCGCGCGTGCGCCGTCGACATCGTCCTGCACGAGCCGGTTCTGCAACGCGATGTTCCACGCCTGCAGGTCCGTGCCTGCGAGGATCTTGATCTGGTCCCTCGCACCGAGCTTGTGGCACGCGGCCACGAAGTCCTGCGACGACGTGCGCTTCGTCACAAGCGCCGTGACGTGCTGGTCTGCAAGACGCAGTCGCGCTCGCGGCTTCTGGGTCTTCTTGTGCGCTGGCGACGGTGCTGGAGACGCCTGCAAGTGGCGGATGCGGCGCTGCATGACACGGTGCACGTTGGCATCGCTGCTACCGCCATGCGTTCGGTGTTCTGGATGGGACGCAGCCGCAGTGTGCCGAGCCGACGCCGTGTGGGCTGCGCGACTGAACCACCGCACGCGTTGCAGGTCGCATAGTGGAGCTGCTGCTGGCGTTGATGAAGACGATAGCGCCAGAGGAGCTACGTGGGACAGAGTTGCTGCTGCCATTGTGTGTGCTGCTGATACTGAAGATCGTGGATGGCGCAGAGCCGCGTGTGCGCATCGCCAGCCGCCGCGCCGCATGCTGCCGTTCTCGTGTTCCTCTCTCTTCGCAGCGGGACCACCGGACGTCAATTGACGGTCTGTGTGTCATTGCGATTGGGCCAGCCAGGCTGGCACTGTTTCTGTCTGGGCCGCAGAAAGCCAAACCAATTGCATTACTGCATATCTCCTATAAAGTACGATTGATGTGCGCTTATAAATACGCAGCAGAACATCATACACTCTTAAGTGCGCGTTCGTACTTTGTGCAGATCTTCGCAGGGCGTCAACACAAGAAGAAAGCCGACCGCGAAGAAGACGAGTGAAGAGGACGAGCGAGAATGGCGCCGCGCTTCGCCTTCCACGCGAGGTAAGCGCCTGTGTGCATGTCTACCTATCAGCAAAAGATGCTACTGTGTGCGTGCTTAGCTTGTGTGCGCCTCTCTCTCTATCTATCTGTGTGTGACTGCAGCAAATTCCGCAACATCGAGTGCAAGCAGCTGCCGCGTGAGCAGAGCTACGACGGCCTGCAGGTCACGACCGCGCTCGTGGAGGGCAATGCGCTCGCGGCCACAACCGACAAGTTCGCGTTCGCTCACCAGATGGACGGTACGCGCGTGCATTGTAGACACTCGCGAGAGGCTTGGCTGTGTATGGTGCTCATTAATCTGCGTGATCGATGTGTGTTTGCGGCGTGATGCAGGCGGTGGGGCGGTCCTGGTCAAGTTGCTGCGAGAGACGGGCAAGGGCACACCCACTACGGTATGGTAGACAAGCCTTTGTGGCGTTTTTTGTATATATGAGGATGTGAATAGTACTGACACTCTACATGGTGCGTGTGTGGTATCCAACCTGAAAGCCGCCGCTGATCCGCGCGCATCAAAGCCGAGTCAACACGATCGAGTTTTCGCCCTTTGACACGAACCTGCTCGCTACGGGAAGCGCTGATGCGACTGTCAAGGTACGAATGACTTGGACTTTGTAGCTCAGTCTTTCTTTTGTTATCGCTTCCACTTGAAAGAGTGATAGAGCTGATGCCACGGTGTCCCCCTTTCTGATCAGGTGTGGAAATTGCCTGACCACGGATCGCTCGAAGTAGATCTGGAAGTGCCAGTGGCTACGTTTGCCCCCGAGACGCACTCCAGTGTGGGTGGCGTCAAGTTCCACCCATCGGCACAGGGTGTGGTGGCATTCTACGCGCACAAAGAGCTCTGCATCGGGGACATTGAGATGCAAAGCACGTGTTTCGAGCTGTTCAAAGAGTCTGGCGCTCCAGGTGACAACCTCTGCTCGATGACGTGGAACTACGACGGCAGCATGCTTCTCACCGCGTCTCTCGACAAGCAGGTGCGCTTGGTTGACCCGCGTGTTTCCGACGGCTCAATTTTGCAGACCGAAGCGCACACTGGTCGACGTCAGTCGAGCGTCGCGTGGTGTGGTCGCCTCGAGCATTTCATCACGACAGGCAGCGACCGGATGCAGGAGCGCGAGCTGAAACTGTGGGACCCTCGCAATCTCTCGAAACACGTCCACCGCCAGCGTCTGGACTCGAGCATCGGGCAACTGTATCCGTTCTACGACGACGACGTGAACCTTCTGTACTTGCTTGGCAAGGGTGATCGCAGCGTCCGCAGCTTCGAAGTCGATTTCAGTCGCGGCTCGGGCTCCGTCCAAGCGCTCAATCACAGTGTGCTGGCGAACATGACGTTTGCTGCTGCCACGCTACCAAAGCAAGCGTGTGACACCTCCAGCTGCGAAGTCGCGCGAATTTTGAACCTCAGTTCGAGTAGTGGCGGTGTTTGTGATGTGCTGAGCTTTCAGGTTCCGCGAAAAGACGCCATCCACTCGTTCCAAAGCGATTTGTACCCGGACACGAAGTCGTTCAAGGCCGCACTCAGTTCGGAAGAATGGAAAAACAACAACAACGCAGAGCCTGTTTTGGAGAGCGTGTCTCCAACGAGCACTAAGATTGCCGCAGCAGACACCGATGCCAGTGCTGCGTTTGGTGTTTCGCAGTGGAAGGCTACTGCGGCACTTGCGTCGAACGGAAGCAAACCTGCCGCCACATGGGGATCTATATGGAGTGCTGCTGCTCCATCAACTCCGTCGACTACATCCTCGACACCAGCTCCAGTTCCAGCAGTACCCACTGAGTGGGGGGTGTCGACCACATCCTGGTCTGCACCAGCATCAACTCCAGCGAAGCCAGCGCAGCCTATACCTGCATGGAAAGCCGTTGCGTCGGCTCCAAAGCAACCTCCTCAGTGGCAAAGCTGGCAAAGCGCGGCAACGACCTCCGAAGCAGCAGCACAGTCTACCTCAGCTACGTCGGCGGAGCCTGACCAAAGCACTGTGGAACCAGAAAATCCAGATATGTTGTCTGATAAAGCTCGTCGACTCGGCTCAAAGTATGGCAACAAGGTATGTCAAACGAGTTGCTTGGAGTCTAACTGTGCTGCATTCGTCATAATACTAACTGCCTTGGCTAATTGCGTGTTCCCTTGCAGTTCAAGTACATCAAGGGAAAGCAGGCGACTCGTAATGAGCTCTTCCACTTTGGAGACAGGTCAGTCGCGTCGTCTACGATTGCGTCGCCGATCATCAAGGCGAACTCAAAGTTCTGGGCGGTCCCAATCACTGGAGCGGGTGGTCCTGTGATGGTGAATGCGCTTGCTGCTGCAGGGCGGGCGTCTGTCGAGACTCCAGTCCTGAATGGCCACAAATACGCGGTGACAGACATGGACTTCAATCCGTTCAAGGACGACGTTCTTGCGACTGGCGCAGGCGACTCCGCTATTCAAATTTGGTCTGTCGGTGACTCGTTCTCGACAACGCCAGTGCAAACGCTGAAGGGCCACACGAAAGCTATCCGAGCCGTGAAGTTCCATCCAACGGCATCGAACATGCTGTGCTCATCGGCGCAGGATCTGACTCTGCGACTTTGGGATGTCGAGTATGGCAAGGAGCAGATCGCGCTCAGTGGGAAGCTGGAAGACATGGTGTGGAGCATGGATTTCAACTTCGATGGGAGCTTACTGGCGACCTCGAGTCGCGAGAAGATCGTGCGCATCTTTGACCCGCGCCGCCAGGACCACCCGCTTGTGGGTATGGGCTGCGGTCACGACAGCAGCAAGCCCCAGTTCGTGACGTGGATTGACGAATCCAAGATCCTCACGATCGGTGTCAATGCGCGCAACGAGAAGCAGATCCTGTTCTGGGATCCGAAGAACCTCGTTGAGCCGATTTCCAGCCCGATCACGGTCGAGACGACCGCGACCAGCGTGATCCACTACCCGTTCTACGACGAGAGCTCTCACTTACTGTTCCTGGTCGGGATGGGGGATCGCCACGTGCAGAGCTACGAGATCGACCTGGTCTCAGCCACAGCGTATGCGAATCTCCCGTTCGCGTATTCGGGTCAAGACCCAATCAGCGGTGCGGCTTTGCTTCCGAAGCCGTTGTGTGACGTGCGGAACGTGGAGATCGACCGCATGCTGCTACTGACACCAAATGTCGTGGACCACGTGTCGTTCTCACTGCCCCGAACGGAGAAGCTGCGCGAGTTTTTCCAGGATGACGTGTATGGTCCTGTGCGTGCAGCGCAGGCGACGCTGACGTCGAGTCAGTGGTTTGCAGGCGAGAACGCGGTGCCGACGTTCGAGTCGCTGCAGCCGAACGGTACGGATCTCACTCCCCAAGTCTATTCTTTTCTTGGTGCTGCGACTTTTTCGTGTTGTTATTAACGTGCGCTTTGTTTCGTATTTGGCCAGATATGGTGCCGCTCTCGCAAAAGCCCAAGGAGACGGTGCAGGTGCGTCCCAAGACACTGGATTTCCAAGACCGCATCCGCAGAGAAGACGAAGAGAAGCGGATAAAAGCGGAGCAGTTTGAGCGACTCAATGTACGTTCTGACAGACAGGGCATCATCGGATTAGGGTTGGCTGGATATGGTTGATGATGCTGGTACTGAATTTGCGTTGCTTTTCCACTCATCTATCTCGTGTTTTGCAGGCTCTCGCGTCACAACCTTCACTACACTCTGTCACCAAGGGAGTCACCAGCAGTGCCACGGTGACGGCTGCGCACGACTCCGACAGCGACGACGACTGGGACGACTAAAGTGTGCTCCAGTAGTTGTAGTTGTCCTCACCAATTTTGTTGTTCCTAAACCCAAGAGAGGCTGGCGGTTGATCGTTTTGATATATTATGGTACAGCAGCAATCGTGCTCTGTTTTTTCTTTCTTCACAATAGATAAGAAGTTGCTCGCTTCCGTGGCGAGCTGGCTCACTAACGGTCAACAACGGTCCAGCCCACCAGCAGCGGCACAACAACGAACGACTCAAACGCAATGGATCACCGAATCACAAACGTGTTGCGAAGCCGCTCACAGATGCGCGAGATGTACTCATACTCGCTCTGCTTCGCTGCCTCTGCCTCAATCTCCACTCGAATGTCATCCGGAGAAACCTGTGCATGATCATCGTTCAGTCATCAAGCCAGTCAGTCAGTCAATGAGTCAACGCACTCACAAAGCACAATCACAACGCACAAAAGCTTACCGGTCCGTATACCACATGCACGCTGGTCTCAAAATTCGAGAAGGGGAATTCGTCCAAAATCGCAAACCCGACGACGAACTTGGCTTCTTGGAGTGGGGTAAAGTTCAAAAATTCCACCCAGAGCACCGACTCTTCCGCGATGAACTCGACTGCGTACTGCGCGGAAAGCACGCGCAGCTCGCGCAGGAAGCGATACGAGAGCGTCACGTACCGCTCTAGCTCCTGCAGAAGCGCGCAAATGCGCTGCGGTCGATCCATGCGTCGCTGCTCTTCATTCTGAGCGCTGTTTGACGTCCGAATGAAGCGAGACAGCTGCACGGGATCGAAAAGCTTCTGCTGCACCAATCGAACGATATCGGTATCGGTCCCCGAGAGATACGAGCTGCGTCGTCTTCGCTTCACGGTCACATTCGACGCCACATCTGTCGAAAAACCATTGCCGCTTGAGGAGGAGTTCGCTGAATGCGAGTCGTTCAGAACAACATCAACCTGAAGATCCACGCGCAGCACAACATCGTCAAACTGAGCGCTCAACTTGAGATGCGATGACGTCGCGACGCCAACGCGCCAGATGCTGAGGCTTCCTTGGATAGCAGAAATCTCTTCGACGTTCAACACCTGACGCTCCAACTCAGAAGCAGTCTCTGCAGAAACCAGATTGCTGTCTGCCGCCAAGTTCTCTACCACCCGCAGCTGGTCTTCCAACACGGATGCTTCGAGTGACAAGGATGCACACTGCGTATCCAACACATCCACAGTTGCCGCATATTCGTTTCGAACCGACTGCTGCTCTTCAATCGCATCGAGGAGCTCCGCCATCTGCTTTTCTCGATCGATTAGCTCCTGAAGCGCAGCAAGTTCGCTCTGTCGTGTCGCGGTATCCTTCGCAATTCGTCGCTTCAACGTGCGAACATCCTTGTCGAGCTCGCCCGCAGTCACCTGCAGCTTCTCGCCAATCTCGCTCTCCATCTTCGTTCGCCACTGACACAATCCGCTTTGCACACGAGCAGTCTCCAATTCATGCAGCGCTTTGATTGCTTCAATACCAGATTCGTCAAGCACCTCGGGGCTGAATAGCGCTGGTGCCTTTTCACTCAGAAGCGATCCAAGGACATCCGTCAGACCTGCCGACCAGGAGGAGATCTCATCGATGTGCCACTTCACGACGTCCTTGCACGCATTAGAAATTGAAGCGCGTTTCACTGAATCGACAACCGAGTCTGCAGCAGCGCTTTGGGAGTACAACTCGCTGAAATGGTCTTCTGGTGTCGTTGGAGCCTTGTTTTGAAGATCTGCAGTGGTCAGGAGTTCATCCATCGATATCAGTGGAACCATCGGAGGTGCTGGAGCCATGCTCTTACGTCGAGGGGACTGACGTAATGGTGAACGAATTCTCGCACCGAGATCCGCAGCTGTCACTTCACTTTCTGGCGCAGTTCTCGACTTTGGTGTACCCGATCCAACTCGTTCAAACTTCGAAGACAAATTCACAACCAGCGACTTGCGACGCTCATCGTACTCAGCATCGCTCTCGTCTTCGCTCGTTTCAATGTCCATCATACTAGGAGCCGACGAGTTAGCAGCATCTTCTTCCTCTTCCATGATAGGATCAAGCGTGATGTCTTGGTCGTCCAGTTGACTGTAGTGCAGTGAATTGAAACGACGCACGGTGCTGCTGCTTAGGCGGCGAGCTCTTGGTGAGTTCTCTTCGCCTTCTCGAGCCAAGTCAGTGAGACTTCCTAACGCTGGTGCACTGGAATCGTCTTCGCCCTGGACAAAACTTGATGGTTTCTGCGAAGTTGATTGCTGCGCACGACTCTGGTGAACATCATCGTATGCGGCTGATTCTGCAACAAGATCGCCCAGACTGCCAAGCTCCACAGTCTCATCAGTCACAGGCGAGTCTCCAAACGGTGAGCTTTCTTTCTCTTCCTGGGAAAAATCCCGGAATCGAAAGGACGGTGTCGTCGCTGAAGCCTTCTGCGCAGACACACTGTTTGAAGCAAATGCGTTGCCACCTGCTTGGACGAAGGCTGAGAAATCGCCAGTGATCTCCATGTCTTCTCCTGCATCCGATGACGCAGACGAATCAGCATACGCCATTCTACCTTGAGGCTCTGGATCATTGCTCGCAAGAAAAGACGACTTCGATGCGGATGGAGGAGCGGGCTGAGATGACATAGCACCAGGTCCAATGCCTTTCAGCTTCCTCGCAGACACCGGAGAACGTACCACGGCACTGACACTGTTTCTTCGCAAGCGTCTCGCGTTCGCTTGGTTATCCAGTGGGCTCACTCCGCGGAGACTGTAGCGCCGACGATTCTTATCAGGCGACTTGTTTATCGAGAAGCTCAGTTTTGAGATTGCCATCTCCGTCGTATCTTCTTCGTCATGCTCCTCCTTCTGCTCAGCGTCATCGGAGTCGATGGCGTCAGCCTCGTCAAGTAATGATGTATTCAGCGATGTTTCTTCATCTTCCTCCTCTTCGTCGACTTCTTGCAGCGACGGCGGTGAGCTGTCAAGCGGAAACATCCGTCTGGCGTCCTTGGCCAGCATCGGCGTCATTGACGTCGAAGGCGAGCCGAGATTGAACTCTGCGCCTTGAGGCGGACCGAAATTCACTGACTTGGTCGGGGTCGTGATTGGTCCAGCCTTCGGCTTCTTTGCACTCAGGATGCTCTTTAGCGGAGTTTTCATGTTCGACGAGCGGTGGACAGGAGGAGGCGAAGTGAACTTGGCAACGATCAATTGTCTGCTTGAGCCGTTGCCGCACAAGCTTTGACGTGTGCTACTCGACTTCTCTTCACCATTCTGGTCAGAGTCTGTCACACCTCGCGGTTGTTTTCGTGGCGTTGGAGATTTTTGCGGACGTGCCAGTCCAGTTGCCACCTTGGACTTCATCGACACGATCGAGTCCTGCGGGGGACTTTCAGTTTGACTGTCATCATCACCTCGAGATTTCTTTCCTGCAGGACTCCGGGTGAACTTGTCGCTGTCGGGTTGGTCCTGTTTCCGCTTTCGCGATAGCGAATCTCTTCGATCGCTATTCGCATTGTCCTCCTCCTGATGTGTCGAGCGGAGCTCAGGATTGATTTCGTACAAATCTTCCACATTGAGCGTCTCTCTGCGCGTTTGCTTCCCTTCATCATCATCGCGGGATCTACCACGCGCGTCATTGGCGATCGTGAAAATGTCGCTCGGGTCAACTGTAGCTCTTCGACTTCTGGATCTGGTCACAGGCGACACGTCGATATCGAAGTGCGGCGTCTGGATGGTTTGTCTCCTTTTGCTTTTGCCCTTGTCCTGTACCTGCGCATCTTGTTCAGTGTCCTCTTTATTCGAGTCAACATGTATCTCCTCGCGCAGAGCCGACAGGAAGTCCGCGGCATCCGTCGGCTCCAAGGTCGACCGTCGATTCTTCTTTTGGTGCGATCGCAGCTGTCGACTTGGTGTATTATCATCATCATCATCATCATCTTCTTGAGTATCTTCCTGTAGCGTCTCAGTTCCGCTGCTCTCTGGTGACAGTAGGCTTCTCTTAGCAGGTGACTTGGATTTCTGTGCCGATGAGCGCCTTGGTGTGAGATCACTCAGCGTCATTGACATGGCTTCGCTGGGCGAGAGCGTGCGCTCTTCTCGCTCTTTCCTCTTCGCTGCTCTCGTCTTGCGAGTCGACTCTGGTGTCTGCAACGCGGTGGCTGAAGTCGACGACGCTAAGAACTGGTTCGTTGTCACCATCTCGCGAATGTACTCCTGCGCACTGTCACTGTCTGACGATGCCGTATCGGTCCCTGCTGCTGCTGTCGATTTCTCCTTACGTGCACGTTGCGCGGTTGGGCTCTCATCATTAAGCGTGATGCTCTGAAGTAGACTTTTCAGCGCTGCGGGGGAGACAGTGTCTCGCCTGGAGATGGCGCTGTCGTCGATGATGCTGGTGTCGCTGTTGTTGAAGAGGAGCGACGCTTTCGATGGAGACAGCGTGCTTCGGCGAGTCGCTCGTGGCGACACAAACGCAGTGTCAGCTGCTGGTGTTACTGCTTCTGGGGCAGTCGTAGCAGTCACAGACTGTGGCGCGTCGTTTTCCTCCTGCTTATGCTCTTCTTCATCATCCTCATCCTCTTTCTCCTCCTCTGTTTCCACCTCGTCCTGTTCTCCTGCCTCGGCAATCGCCCGCGCCACGTCTGTAGCTGTCCGCTCTGCATCCAAGGTGAACGCACTCCCGTCGCTAATCACTCCAGCGGCTTTAGCAGCATCATCATCATCTGTCGTCTTGGTCGCGAACGTCTCGGGTGTGCTGATCTCAATGTCGTCGCGCGTCGTCGAGCCTTCATCTGCTTTACATACAAGCAAGACCATCCATCAGTTAACGCCAACTGCCAACACCCTCAATAGCAAATTACCTGACGCTGCTGCTGTACCTGCAACGGACGGATCAACAAGGCTTAACTGTTGCGACGTCGCCGCCAGTTCGCCGAGAATCTCGCGCTGGAACTGGGACGCGATCGAGTCGGCCTTGCGCGCCACAGGGGTTGTGAGGCGTCCTCCGAGCGTCTCGAGGCGCGGGGGTGGGCTGGGTGTCGAGCCGTCGCGGCCGCCCACGTTGTCGTCATGGTCGTCGCTGCGATGGTCGGCGCGGTGGCCACCGTGGTCGTCCGCCATCGTCCGCTCGGCTGCTTCCCTGCTTTTCCGGTCGGGGCTTTCGCTTTCGCGCGCATGCGCTGCTGGTGACGCCATTTGCGGGGCTTGGTGCGCGGACTGGTTTGAATTTCCTGTAAAACCTCATAAAACCTTACAGATGAAGATTAAAACCTTGCATTCGGTGCCATTAGTGAGGTTGTAGATTTCAAATTGGAGATTCAGATGGTGGTGGAGACGCATTTTTTATACACAGACTGAAATGACGTGGGGATAGCGAATTCGAAACAAAGCGTATCACTGTCTCGGACGCGCGCATAATAATCAGGTGGCTGCACGGTTTGATTGGCCATGAGCGGCTGACGCTCCCGCTTAAGTGCGAACGCAACGCTTGGAGCTCTCTCTCTTGCTGACAAGCGCAGTCTTGGAACCACCAGCGCCACAACAGCACACAGACAAGATGAGCGACACCGTAGATCTCGACGCCAAGCGTAAGCGCAAGGAAGAGAAGAAGGCGAAGAAGGCGCTGCGCAAGGCCCAGGAGGCGCAGGTGTCAGCGGAGGAGACCGTAGCGGAGACGAAGAAGGCCAAGAAGAACAAGAAGGAGTCCAAGAAGCGCGACCGCGACGAGGACGAGAGCGCCGCGCCGAAGAAGAGCAAGAAGGACAAGAAGGACAAGAAGAAGAGCAGCAAGGACGGCGAAGATGCGCCAGAGGCGTCCGACTTCTCCAACGGACCGTACCAGCAGCCGGCCGCCAAGGACGGCAGCTTCAAGAAGTCCTTCTACGTGGAGGGCAAGGCGACTGCCAAGATGAGCAACGAGGAAGTGGCCAAGTTCCACACGGAGAACGAGATGAGCATCAGCGGCAACAACTGCCTGTACCGCCCGATCCGCAACTTCAGCGACGTGACGTTCGAGGATAAGTTCCTCAAGACCACGGCGGGCTTTGACAAGCCAACCCCGATCCAGAGCCAGTGCTGGCCGATCTTGGCGTCCGGCCGCGACATCATCGGTATCGCTGAGACCGGCTCCGGCAAGACCCTGGCGTTTTCGATCCCAGGTCTGATCCACATCGCGGCGCAGCCTGCGATCTCGTCCAATTTCCCAGGTCCACGCATGCTCGTCGTTGCGCCGACGCGTGAGCTGGCGATGCAGAGTTCCGAAGTGATCACGCAGGCCGGCAAGATGTGCGGCATGCGAAGCACGTGCATCTACGGTGGTGTGCCGAAGAACGTGCAGAAGAAGATTCTCCGCGACGGCGTGCATGTGGTGGTGGCGACTCCAGGTCGTCTCAAGGACCTGCTTGAGGAGCGCGCGTGTAACCTGTCCAAGGTGACGTACGTCGTGCTGGACGAGGCCGACCGCATGCTCGACGAAGGGTTTGAGAAGGACATCCGCAAGATCATCGGCGAGACCCACCCAGAGCGCCAGATTGCGATGTTCAGCGCCACGTGGCCACAGTCGATCCAGAAGCTCGCGCACGAGTTCCTCGTTGACCCTGTCAAGGTTACGATCGGCTCGGACGACCTCGCGGCCAGCCAGAACGTCACGCAGCTCGTGGAAGTCGTGGACGACCGCGCGCGCGACGCTCGTGTGCATGCGCTGCTGCAGAAGTACCACAGCTCGCGCAAGAACCTGATCTTGCTGTTCGTGCTGTACAAGAAGGAGGCCGACCGCGTCGAGCGTATGCTCCAGCAGAAAGGCTGGACGTGCGCGGCGATCCACGGCGACCGCAACCAGTCGCAGCGCACGGAGGCGGTGGAGCAGTTCAAGTCGGGCAAGATCCCGCTGCTGATCGCCACGGATGTCGCGGCGCGTGGTCTCGACATCCCCGGTGTCGAGTACGTGCTCAACTACTCGTTCCCGCTGACCATCGAGGACTACGTGCACCGCATCGGACGTACCGGTCGCGGCGGCAAGAAGGGCATCGCGCACACGTTCTTCACGGCGAACGACAAGCCGCGCGCCGGCGAGCTGGTGAACCTGCTGCGCGACTCGAACCAGGACGTGCCGGCGGACCTGACGAAGTTCGGCACGCACGTGAAGAAGAAGGAGCACAAGCTCTACGGCGCGTTCGCCAAGAACGTGGACGTGAACAAGAAAGCCACCAAGATCACGTTCGACGACAGCGATTAAATGCGATAACAGGGAAATAGACACAACACCAAGCACAGCAAACGTTAGACAGAGCCTGTTTAAGATATATATGATAGATGTTGCAACTGAGACTTGACAAATCCCCACACGCGCTGAGGTGTCTTCTTGCTCTTGATCTACAATGGACACCACCACCACCAGCACGCTATGCGTCGCTGTCGCTGCTGCTAGAGTAGCCTAGAAGCAGACCGCCGGGAGCTTTAGCAGCTGGCTGTGAAGCTTTTGAGGCAGCGCTGATAGCGTTTGCTGGGGAAGAGGAAGATTGATCTGGATCTTGCTTGGCACCTGCTTTTGCGCTGCTATTGCTGCTGGTAGTCTCACTACTATCCTTGGTCTCTCCAGTCGCCTTCGCCTGCTTCTTGGCCAGTCGCAGCTTCTTGCTGCTCTCTGCTGCCGTCGAAGAAGCGGCCAGACTGCGCTTCTTGGGTTTGATGACCACAATGGTGGGCAGCGACTTCTTCTCAGCCGCCTTCACTGCGTCCTTCGCTGGCGCTGGACCAGCCACAGCAACATCTGGCACCAGCACCGAGGGCTTCGTCTGTGACTGGAGCTTCAGCGCTGTCGAGCGGAAACTCTGTAGCTCTGTCACAGCACTCATTTATTAATTTAGTTATCAGTGGATAGATGCATGCGCATGCATGGACATAGCAGAGTAGAGTACAGTGGGCTTACGAGCATCTTCCTCGGCCTTGCGCTTGCTCTTCTGCGCCTCCTGGATCTTCTTCTGCTCCAGCAGATAGAGTCTGCGAGCAGCCACAAGAGCACACATACACACGAAGGTGCTCAGTATTATACGTGCCTCATTAAATGCATCTGGTATTGCGCTAGTCTCTCTGTGCGCATCCACACACGCAAAGACGCATTTAAGCCAGCATGATGAGTAGAGCTTAACGCACCTGTCGGACGTGTCGAAGAAGCCGCGGCCTTCGTACGGCACGGTGCCGCTGCCATTGAGGTCGCTCACGAACTGCCGCCCGGCCTCCGTGGTCGTGTCTGCGCTGGAGCCGGCCATCACCTTGAACTCCGTGCGTGCCGTGGACGCCGACGGCGCCATCAGCAGCCGCCGCGCGACGTCCGAGTCCTGGTTCGCCGGGTGCCACGACGGCACGTCCATTCTATTCTCACTTTGACAACTTGGACAATGGAATTCACATGGTGAGCGTTTGCTTTTTTCCAATTTGTCAGTCACTAAACGCCACTAAACTGGGAGCCAACCAATCAGAGCGCGGTGTGCTTTGTCTGATGTCACTATTGTGCTGAAAATAAGTGTCATTTGGCCAAGTATCCTTTGCTGACGAAAGAATGGTCTTGTTCGACCACAACTCCACAGGAATGCATCTGGTTTTCTAAATGTTTCTATCCGTACAAGTTGCGTAGGCCAAAGAGCTCCTCGGCCTTGGTCACCGAATCCTTGAACTCGAGCGGGTACGTCTCTTCGAGGCAGCTCGTGTCGATCTCACGCACCGCGCCGTCCACGCGCACCCAGGAGGCCAGTACGCGCATGCCGCACGCACCCTTCCCCGACTTGGTGGGCGTCGTGAACGTCGTGCAGTGGGTCGCGTACTTGAAGTCGACGAGGATCTTGTCGCCCTCGATGTCCCTGTACTCCGTGGCGCCATACGCGCGTCGCGTCTGCACGTCCAGCCCGCCGACCATCAGCAGCGCGGTCGCGTGGTCGGGGAGTTTCGCCGGCACGTTCCAGTACTGGTCGCGCTCGTACACGAACGGCAGCGACTTTGGCAGATTCTTGAGCTCCGCGCACGCCTTCTCCTTGCTACCCGTGAATAGACAGTAATACGGCAGCACGTAGTAGTTTTCGGATGCCATCACCGCGTCTTCGTACCATTTGATGAGCGTCGCCTTGTCCGGGCTCGGCTGCTCCCACATTTCCGAGAACACAATTACATTGTACAACATCTCGGACGTGTACAGCAGGTTGTCGATGTCTTCATTGTACTCCTCACTCGAGGACGGCGACGCAAAGGTCTCGAGCGCCGCGGCGTCCTCTGCGGAGCACCGAGCTGCGCGGTAGATAATCGCGGGGATCGTCGTGCGCAAGCTGTCAGAGGACAAGTAGTCGCCAAACGTGGTGCGCAAAAAGTACGATGGCTTCGTACCCGAGAGCGCCAGCGCATCCGCACACGCGTTGCTGCCCGGGTTCTCCTTGGCGGCTTTATCCAGCTTGTCGTACAGATCGTGCGTGAACTTGCTCAAGTCTGTCACACCTGGGAACTTGGGTCCGCAGAAAGTGTCGTTCAGGCAGTGCGCGAGGAACCGATCGGCGACGATGCCGACGTCGCGGTCCCAGTTGGAGTACGTCGCGCGCTCTTTCTCATCCGAGCCGAACTCCGAGACGATGCCGTCGACAGCGAAACCCTTCACTGAGTCTGGCGCGAAGTGAATCAGGCGCTCGACAAGGTACGTGCCGTAGCTGAGCCCATACACGTAGACGTCCTCGTCCGCCAAGTGGTTGTCGATCACGCTCTTGAGGTCCATCGCGGCGGACGTGACGGAGAAAGCCGCGGTCTGGTTGTCGATCTGGAACAAAACGTCCTGGATGCACGCTGGAACCTCCTCGATGCCGATCGACGTGCCACTCGGACTTCCTGTCGTTCCTGCTTGCGCGGCTTCACAAATCAGACGGTTGCTTCGCGCCGTACCGCGATGGTCCATGGTGTAGACCGTGACCTTTTCGTCGAGCTCCGCGTACAGATCGTCCATTAAGCCTTCCATCGCTGTCGACGACGCGCCTGGTCCGCCCTGCAGCACCCACAGCGATTTCTTCTTTTCTCCATCTTCAAGCGGCTTCGCGACGACGCGCTTGACGAAAATGTCGATAGTGCGGTTGCTCGAGCAGATCCCTTCGTAACATAGCGGCACGCGGAACTCGCCGCATTCGTACCGCGGCATGTCCTCCTCTTCCTCGTAAAAAAAATCCCACACGTTTGCTGCGCTCTTGTGCATGCCGTGACTCTGACGTGAGTGGCGGTCCGGGCTTCTCTCTGCAGCAAACACATTCTGTTCTTGTGCGACCCATTCAAGCGACTGTTGCTGCTGCAGGAAAGGCAGCGTCTTGCGTCGTTGCTCGCCGACCAAGACGTTGGGCAGACGATGACCGCCATCTTGCTGCTTCTTGCTGTGCTTGAGCTGGCGATGGTCGTCGTGATGCTTGTGCTTACTGTGCTTGTGCTTGTGGTGGTGCGCCTTGCTGTCGCTCGAGGTCTCCATGTAGTAGTCGTCGTCGTGCTTCTGCTTGGCACCGCCGTCCAGTGTGCTGAACTGACACTCGAACCAGCCGTTGAGCGGCACGTCCGTGGGCGTCGTAGGCGGTGGCGCTGCGCCAGTGCTGCTCGCGCTCTCGAGCAGCGCGAACACCGCGCCGGCCGCCGACAGAAGCTGCAGCGTCTTCATTCCTGCTGGTTTTTTCTTCCTCCTGTTGCTGTTGCACTGGAGCTGGCGAATTGCGGAATGAGCGGTTCTTTCGTCGCTCTTGAATGGGTTGTAACCAAAAATCCACCCGTTGCAGCTCACAAAATCAGGTGTAGCGAGCCCTATTATATTTGACAGGGTATCGTCAAGTTTACCATGGACAATTAGTGAGCAACGTCGAGGGAGAGACTGATTTATTATTTATGAAAGGGTTTCACCCACGTCATTCTGTGAGTGTATGAGTTTTTTTATCAGCAGTTACGCTGTAACCCATTTGATCATCACTCAGCGCGCATGAGCGGCGTCGCTTCATGTGCACCACGCAGTGAGCGGCGCGTAGGGCGACGGCTCTTCATGAACCACACGAGTGCGGGCGCCGCGAACACGAAGCACACGGACAGTGCCGCCGTCACTTTCGACTGGTGGTCGTGGTAGCTGCTGGTGTCGCGCAGCTCCGCCTCAATCTGCGGGACGAATGGCAAAGCCGCAGGCACGCCCTCCATCTCGAAGCCGTCGAGACACTTGGTCTTCGCCACCTGCGCGTACCACTTGGCAGCGATGCGCGGGATGCGCGCGAGGTCAGTTGCCTTGGGTGTGTAGCCTTCCTTTGATCCCGTGGCCGATGTGAAGTTGACGTAGTACAACCCAAAGCGAGGCTTGAACGACCCCCATTCATAGTTGTCCACGAACGACCACGCCGCGTACCCGATGATCGGGATCTTGAACTCCGAGATCGCTCGGTGCACCTCGCCAATGTACGTCTGGTAGTACCACAACTGATCCATGTTGTCGATCGTCTCGTTGCCGCACCAGCCGTTCTCGGTCAGCAGGATCTCTGCCTGCGGATTCTGCGCGTGCATCCACTTGATCGTCTGCAGGTACCCAGGCGCGTATCCATTGAACCAGTTGCAGTTGTAATGTCCATCGGCGTTCTTGCTGGAGAGGCGCGCACCTGGCGGCGGACGCGTCTCGTCGATGCCCAGGTCACGCTCCCAGCCGGGCGTCTGCTTGCTGCACCTAACCTTGGAGTACTCGGACGTGCAGTCCGTCACGACCTTGGACGAGTAGTGGTTGAGCATGAAGAGGTCGTACGAATCCTTCACGATCGCGGCTTCCTCCTTTGTGAACTCTGGGAGTCGATCTCCTGCACGCTCCCGCATGATCTGCGGGTACTTGCCCGACACAAGCGGCGTGAGGAACCAGCCGAGGCCAAAGTCCATCTTGCGCGCAGACGCCGCGACGTCCAGCGGGTTGCTTGGGTCCAGTGGGAACGCAAAGTCAGCGTTTAGCACAATGCCGATGCGCGCTTTGTCGTGGATGATGCTGCTCTTCTTGAGCTCGCGGAACACCTGCACGGCTCGGCCATGTGAGAGTAGCACGTTGTGCGCGGCGGTGTACGCGTATGTCTTAGAATGCTTGAGTCCCGGCGCCGCCTGTCCGTTGCCGTACCCTTGCGTCACAAATGTCCAGGGCTCGTTGAAAGTTGACCAGAAGTCGACTTTCGAGCCAAACTCCGTAAACATGAGCTCCGCGTACTCGGCGAAGTGGTCGATAATGTCCGTGTTGAGCCAGCCCTGCGGCTTGAGCTCACTGTGTAGTTCCAAAGGAAGGTCCCAGTGGTACAGTGTCACAATGGGCACGATGTTGTTGCGCTTCACCTCGTCGATGAGCGCGTGGTAGAACGCGATACCCGGCGCGTTCGGCTTCATTTTCTTGGCTTTCGCGTCCCAATTCATCATGCGCGACCAGGAGATACTGAATCGGAATGTGTCGAGTCCCGATGCGACCATGAGTTGGATGTCGCTCTTGTATCGGTGGAGAAAGTCGTCCGCGACGTTCGCGCACTCAAGTACTGGCTTCTCCCGGCAGAAGTCGTCCCAGATGGACGGCGTGCGACCAGTCTCGTTCCATCCGCCTTCCACTTGGTACGCGGCCGTGGCGGAGCCGAAGAGGAAGTTGTCGGGGAAGCAGCGCTTGGTGTTCGCACTATTTGTCGCTGGCGCCGTCGCGACCTCCACTTCTTGTGAACCGGTACTCACTGCGAGCGTCGACGCGCCAAGAAGAAGCAGGAGGAGGAGGCGCTGCCACATACTCGCTGTTGCCACCATTGTCTATTTGGTGCAGAGAGAGAAACAGCACACACACAGATGGCGCCTGGGCAGCGCGGCAACTTTTCGGGACTGAATGGTGGACGCAGAGAGAGAGGGGGGAGCTGGATGGGAGTCTTCTTCAGATCGCGAATGGTCGTCGCGCGATCTTTTTCCGTCAAACAAAATCAGCAGATCAATCCAATTAGTGTGGTCCACTGTATGTTTGGTGCTGCATTTTTTTTATCACGCAGGTTGAAGAAGAAAGCAAGCAATGTGCAAACGCCAGCAAATCGTGGAAATGGGATTAATGGAGCCGTGCGCGCGTGAAGAGGCCAAAATGTGCACGACGCTCAGTAAACAACAAACAAAACAAGATCAAGAACGCGTAAAGCAGGTGACAACGTCCGACCCTCTCAGCGAGTCACCTGAGAGCTTAAGCTCCCTCACTTACGATCTCTGGACGAGCGGCGTGGCTTCGCCGCTCAAGACGCCTTGCTGGCGCGCGTTGCGGTGGCGCTTGACGAGCCACACGACAGCCAGGACCACGCCCACGAAGCAGATCACGAGCGTCGAGATGACGTACGGTCTGTACATGTGCTGCGTGTCCGTGCCGCTGCCGGTCGCGTCCTTTGCAGCGGCGACCACCGCGCCATCGAGGCATCGGCTCTTCGCCACTTGGGCGTACCACGTGGCCGCAGGACGTGGGATACGTGCCAACGCCGAAGCTCCAGGCGTGACCTCGCTCTGCAAGCCCGTCTCGGACGTGAAGTTGACGTAGTAGAGCCCGAAGCGCGGTTTGAACGACCCCCACTCGTAGTTGTCAAAGAACGACCAGGCGGTGTAGCCGATGACTGGGATGTTGAACTCCGAGATCGCCTTGTGCACCTGCTCGAGGTACGTCTGGTGGTACCAGAGCTGGTCCTGGTTGTCCACCGTGTCGTTGCCGCACCAGCCGTTCTCGGTCAGTAGAATCTCTGCTTTTGGGTTGTGCGCGTGCATCCACTTGATGTTGTCCAGATAGCCGACAGGGTATCCCGTGAACCACTTGCAGTTGTACTCGCCCAGGTCATTTTTGCTGGACAGACGAGCACCCTCAGGGGCTCGACTCATGTCAATGCCGACATCTTGTTCCCAGCCAAGCGAGAAATTCGAGCACTTGATCGTCGAGTGCTCCGACGCGCAGTCCGTCACCACCTTGGACGAGTAGTGGTTGAGCATGAAGAGGTCGTACGAGTCCTTGACCACCGCCGACTCCTCTGGAGTGAACTCGGGCAGGTTGTTGCCGGCGCGCTCGCGCATCACGTCCGGGTACTTGCCCGTGACGATCGGCGAGAGGAACCAGCCGAGTTCGAACTGCATCTTGCGCTCCGAGGCCGCGACGTCGCTCGGGTCGCTCGCGTTCAAAGGGTACGCCATCTCAGCGTTGAGCACGATACCAATGCGCGCCTTGTCCTGGATCACGCTGCTCTTTTTGAGCTCGCGGAAGCGCTGCACAGCCTTGCCGTGGGAGACCAGCACGTTGTGCGAGACCACGTACGCGTTCGTCTTGGAGCCGGTGAGCCCCGGTGCCGACATGCCAGTCGCGTAGCCCGCCGAGACGAACGACAGGGGCTCGTTGAACGTCGTCCACATGTTGATTTTCGAGCCAAACTCGTTGAACATGAGCTCCGAGTATTCAACGAAGTGATCAATGATCTCGCTGTTGAGCCAACCCTGCGGCTTGAGGTCGTGGTGGAGCTCCGACGGCAAGTCCCAGTGGTAGAGCGTCAAGATCGGCACGATGTTGTTGCGCTTGAGCTCGTCGATGAGCGCGTGGTAGAACGCGATACCTTGCGGGTTGGGCTTCATCCTCTTGGTCGCAGGGTCCCAGTTCATGGCGCGCGACCAGGAGATGCTGAAGCGGAACGAGTCCAATCCTGAGTCGACCATGAGCTGGATGTCGCTTTTGTACCGGTGCACAAAGTCGTCGGCGACGTTCGCACAGGAAATCCCCGCTCGCTCGCGACAGAAGTCGTCCCAGATGGACGGCGTGCGACCGGTCTCATTCCACGCGCCTTCGACCTGGTACGCAGCGGTGGCGGAGCCAAAGAGGAAATCATCGGAGAAGCAGCGCTTGGCGTCGTCACTGGCGCTGACACTGACAGTAGAAGCCGTGACGGCGGCAGCGGCTCCGAGCAGCAGCAGGTGCGCGCACTTCATAGTCTCTTGGTCTTCTGCTGGGCGGGGAAAATTGAAGAATGACTGGCGATCGGGGTGGCTGAGGTCCAAAGCATGCACATGATGGGCAGCGAGCGCCACACGCACGCGAAGCACCAGAAATGCGCACGCAAAATTTGCTTTGTAATTGGAAAAAGTGAATTTGAATTTAGTCCCACTCGACTCGAAAATTTGTAAAATCTCACTTCAACTTGGCCAGCCGTATCTACTCGATTACATTCGCAGTCAAGAGCACGAATGTAGATTCGCGTAATACCAGAAGTGAAATGAATGGTGCGGAGGCTACAGAGATATCACAGCAGCTCGGATTTAAGCAATGACAATAATGGAAACTTTGCTTCAAGGCATCTACTTTCTTACTGACCACGCACGAGCGGCGTGTTCTCGCCCGCACGGAGCAGCGAGCTCTGACGAGAGCGGCGGCTCTTGACAAAGAAAGCGATCGCTGGCACGCCGACGACAACACACAGCGCCAGCCCCCAGAGCGCGAACGTCTTGAAGCTG